>CM035432.1:50208073-50310573 GCA_020310875.1 Ceratopteris richardii | reverse complement strand
AGCTCAGCTCATGGAGGTCTTTTTTCCATGACTAAAATTTCCATGTATTTATAGTTGATCTTGGGAGTCTAACTTCCTACAATCACTCTCCAATCTATTAGTGATTGATTTGATATTCAAGAGAAAGAAGGTTACAAGTGCATTCCACACTTCCTCAGATGTTTTACAACTTCTAATGTGAGGCAAAAACAAATCTGAGATAAAGTTGTGGAGATAAGACCTTGCAACTGCATCCTTGGAGCACCATGTGCTCAATCTTTCTTGCTCTTGTTGTGTTGGTTGACTTTTGTTCCTGAAACTTGTAATAACTTCATTTCGAGCTATATAACCATATAAATTACTTCCTTGAAGATAAGCCTCCATGCTTAATGACCAAGTTGAGTAGCTACCTCTATCCAATTTGTCAATTGATGAAGGAAATCCATCTGCCATGTTGTCCAACCTTGCTCTGATACCACTGTGAAGAGATGGATTTGTAGTTGATGAAGATGAAGTGGTGCTGCAAAAACTTTGCACTGCACTAGCCAAATGGACTCCAGAGATATGTGGTGGAACTTATAGCTTGCCAAAGGATGTATTAGAAACCCTATGTACCTTGGAAGATCACTCTAAAAAAGTTGAATCAAAACAGATAAGTTGGAGTAGATTCAAGAGCCAAAAACTTGCTATTTATGTTCATACACATATCCAACATTTTGAACAATTCTCTGGCCACAATAGCAATTAACTTAATTCCTTTTGGGAAACTCTTATTATCTTAGTAAGATAACAATAAAGAGTATCAACAAAAATTATGGACTACAAAAGGAGAAAGATGTTTAGCAAGTGGTAGCATGACCCCGATTTTCCTGGGCTGTAATAGTACTTAGACCCATGAGCAGAAAAATGACAATATCGCAAGTTCCAAGCATCCAATGGTTACAACATTTTGTAGACATATACTAGAGAGTATTAGCATTCTAACAAGATTTCAAGCATGGAAAATGAAGAAGTATACACTAAGAAACAACTCTGACAAAATGACTGTTCTGGGAGAGTGCTGACAGAGAAGTAGAAAGTGAGGTGACATAGTTTACTTCAAATGATCGTAGCTCACGATTGAAACATCCAATTGCAATGGAAATTTCTAAGCCTTCAGTAGAATTAGAGAGGTCACATTACCAATTGATTCACTGAAAATGATGCACGAAGCTCAGAGAAATCATCTCTGCAATCTGACTTAGAAAACAGAGAGATATGGCAGTGAATAGTACACTTCACAAGAACATGAAACTATGAACTCAAATGATCATGAAAATGAAAGTATATTGATTGTAAAATAGAATGGACTTACTGATACATATGGGTGCCTTGAAATCACACCTTGATATGGCATAAAGCTCAGCTCATAGAGGTATTTTGTTCACGACTAAAATTACCATGTATTTATAGTTGATCTTGGGAGCCTAAGTTCCTACAATCACTCTCCAATCTATTAGTGATTGATTTGATATTCCAACTACCCTCAATCACGAATTTGTGGCTTTTCTCTCCTTTCTTGATCAAATGGACTCGAACACTTTAGATGATTTCACGTTTACATCAATAAAGACTTCAAAATGTTACAAGAGGTAGTTCACAAGTGAACTTTACATTGTCTTCACTTTAAGGCATCTTCTATCACTTTGTGAGACTCAAGCCAATACTTAGGCTTGTCATAGACTTGCTCCAAAAAAGACTAGTTGGAGCTTGTGCACATAGATGTGTGAGGTCATAGCAGAGAGCCATCAATCTCAAGATCAAGGTACTATGTTTCATTCATAGATGGCTATGGTATGTGGATAATTCTTTACTTCATGAAGCATAAAGATGAAGTCTTCACTTGTTTCAAGAAGTATTTGGCATTGGTTGAGAACCAAAGTGGTAAAACTTGAAGAGGCTCGATTCTCATGGAGGTGATGAGTATTTCTCACATGAATTTGACTCAATCTTACAAGACAGAGGCATAAAGAGAAAGGTTACAACAAGATACACTCCTGAACAGAATGGAGTGGTAGAGAGAAGAAATAGACTAATAGTAGAGGTTGCAAGATCAATGTTGAATGAAAAGAGGCTGTTTCGGTAGAGGCTATTTCCACAGCCACATACTTAATTAACAGGCTTCCATCCAAGTCCTTGGATGGAATGACACCTTATGAAGCATGGAATGGTAGGAGACCTTCCCTAGACCATTTTAAAATCTTTCGGTGCATTTCTTTTGCACATATACCCTCATGGATCATAGGAAAGCTTGATCCAAAAGTTGAAAGGTGTATATTCATTGGCTATGAACAAAACCAAAAAGGATATAGGTTGTAAAATCCCACTAACAAAGGATTTACAGTTAGTAAGGATGTGGTGTTTGATGAAAATAACTCCTAGTTTGAAGATGATTGCAAGAAAACAAAGCTACCATATGACTTGGAAAGTGATTTTCCAACTCTGACTCAAGAAGAACCACAAATATCAAAAGATGTCAACTCAGAGGATGAAAAACAGATTGACTACAAAGCTTGGAAGTTCAAAGGGCAAGACAAAATTCAAGCAATTGGAAGACATTCTAGAGTCATCCAATCAAGCACTTAGAAGATCTCAAAAGGAGAGTAAGAAACCCATAAGGTATGTCTATGACACATCACAACCACCAAGCATTCTATATACATGACTAAAGACTCTATGTGAGAAGAGCCTTCTTCATTTGAAGAAGCCAATAAGAAGGAATAATGGAAATAAGCTATGCAAGAGAAAAATTGAAGCACTTTAAGAGAACAACACTTGGGATTTGGTTCCCAAGAAACCAAGAATGAAGGTAATAGGATCTATGTGGATTTACAAAGTAAAGAAAAATTTAGATGGTTCAATTAACATGTATAAAGCAAGGCTAGTAGCAAAAGGGTTTGCTGAAACCCATGGAGTGGATTATGAGGAGACCTTCTCACCTGTGGCTAAGATGCCAACAATCAGAGTTTTAGTAAGTATTGCTGCTTCAAAGAATTTGAAGTTGTATCAGTTAGATGTTAAAAATGCATTCCTAAATGGATGGATCTCAGAAGAAGTCTACGTGGCTCAACCATGAGCGCATGAAGAAAAGGATAAATCAGATTAGGTATGAAAATTAAGGAAAGCACTCTATGGTATAAAGCAAGATCCTAGAGCTTGGAACCATAGGCTTGTCACATATTTGCAGAATCAAGGATTTGTTACTAGTGAAGCAGATTCTTCTTTGCTCATGTTTCCAATGTTTGGAACTCTTATTCCAGAACCTCTTAGCATTTTGGAGGTTCCACGAAGCCACAATCTTGGTGCTCGAGATTGGGAACCATATTGAGTCATTTTGTTTGATATGGGCCACCCATTTCCAGTCTTCTCAGACACAAAAAAACTGTTTGAATTTATTTAACTCTTCCATAGGGAGTGCACACGATTTGAGCCTTTAGAGGGAACCAGAATTGGGGAGAATAAAAGGGTAAGGAGGTCCAAGTCCTTCCAACTAGGGAGGCCCACCAACATAATCATTTTCTTGTTCCTGAAAATGAGCTTGGCCCAACAAGTATCACAATTGCACCAAGCCGTGATGATCCATTTTGTCGCCAACTTGTCAGCCATGCCTTCAATATCCAAAATGCTCGGATCCCCACACTCCTTTTGGCTAATGTGTGAGAAGAGATGGAGATACAATCCAAAGATGAGTTTGATGTTGCGAAAACCTTCTGTACACCTGCTAAGATTACTTTGGTGATGCTAAGTAGACACTTTCAGCTAGTTGATAAAGCATTAATACCTCCTTAGTGCTTTGGAAAATCATTCTCGAATTGAATCATCAAAACAAATGACTCGACACAAAACAAATGATCAAGAACTTGCTATTTTGGGATGGAATGCACTCTGGAGTTTCACTCAGAGCTCACAACCTGTTGAGAATTGACCACAGAAAATTAGCACACATTCAATTGAATATATGATGAATCTAAAGCAAAACATTTGATGAATTTTAATGGAGTATATTAATCAATTTAGGAATATTGGGGTGTCATCCAGACTTTTCAAGAATAGTATACTTCATTGACTTCTCCTACTTTAATTTCATGATTTGCACCTAAAAAGCTTGCGGGATTCTCTTCTGCCTTTTATTTTTGGAGATTTCATGTTTCTACTATTACAAGAGATAGTTTTTATGGCATCTTTTATTGAAAATATAAAAGACGTCATTACATAAACAGTTTAAATCAAGCATTGGCTTGGCAAAATGCACCAACATCTCCCCCTCAATCCTAGCATGCTTGAGTCTTCATTCTTCTTTGATTTCCATCAATCCAATCATGCCTTTGAATTTTCTTAACTTGATACCATCCAATGGCTTAGTCAATATATTTTCAGATTGAAGATTAGTAGATACATAGAACAATTGAATGTCCTTGCTCAATAATTTTTCTCTTACATAATGATAGTGGACTTCAATATGCTTGGTTCTAGCATGGTAAACAAGTTTAGCTGCTAAGTGAAGCGAACTAGTATTATCACCAAAGATGTGAAGAGTTGAGGTAGGTAATCCAAACTCTGAGTATAAACACTTCAACCACATTGCATCTTGTGTTGCATTGGCCAATGCTCTGTATTCAGCTTCAATAGATGATAAAGCAACAATTGGTTGCTTCTTTGAAGACTATGAGATTAAGTGTGAACCTACAAAAGACAAATAACATGATATACTCTTCCTATCATCCTTAGATCTAGCCCAATCTGAATCTGAGTAGAGTTTGAGATCAATTTTTGAGGTGAAGGGATAATATAGTCCTTCATTAATTGTGCCCTTCAAGTATTTGAGCACTCTCTTCGCTACTTCCATATGTGGATTCCTTGGATCATGAATGAATGACTGAGTATGCTAACACTATAACATATGTCCACTCTTTTGAGAGTTGCATAGTTCAAGCGTCCTACCAAGCTTTGATAGCTTGTGATGTCCTCAATGAATTCTGCTTCATAAGCACTTAGCTTATGGTTCATCTCCATGGGTGTATCTACACAGTGTTTTCCATTTTGAATATAGAAAGCATGTCAAATACATACTTCCTTTGAGTGATGTGGATACCAAAATCTGTATAAATGAGTTCAAGTCCAAGGAAATATGTGAGAGGTCCAATATCACTTATCTTGAACTCATCCTTCATTTTAGCCTTTGTCTGCTTGATTCCATTGATGTCATTCCCTATAATTATTGTATCATCAACATATACATAGAGATATAACTTCTGATCCATTCCTTTTTATGAGTAAAGATGTATCTACTTTGCTAGCCTTGAAACTTTGATCCTGCAAATAGGTTACCAACCTGTGATTCCAAGCTCTTGGAGCTTGTTTCGATCCATACAGAACCTTCTTTAGTTTGCACACACAATTGAGGTGATGTGCATCTTCATAACCAGGTGGCTGTGCCATACAGACTTCTTGTGAAATCCATCCATTTAGAAATGCATTTTTTACATCTAATTGATAGAGCTTCCAATTCCTAGATGCAACAATGCTAACAAGTACTCTAATGGTAGGCATTTTTATTGAGATAGCAATCTCAACATGTGATGATCCAGGATGACACGTACCAGTTTTTCATTTCTCTGACATGTATAGTGGTCACACCGGTATATGTCAGGGATACTTCATTGAGCTTTATTAGATTTATCTACTGAGAGTGATGGCACATTTGCTCCTTACCAGCTCACTCATTTGCGGACATTAGGTTTTTTCCTTATGTACTGATGTTTATATATTGCACTTGTTGTATTCTTGTTTTTATGTCATTCCTGTACATTCACTTTTATGTAATAGAAGAAGAAGATAATTCTTTCTTGCCTCAATCTGTGTTTGTGTGCTTCTGCTTGAAAGTGAGTGTGTGTGAGCTCTCAATTCATCAAATACATCCAAGAAAGGTAAAGAAAAGCTTTCTATTGTTAGTAAAAAATGTGCAGATTTTGAAGATGTTGATGGAGATTGAAGTGGTTCAGAAAAGAGTCTTGATGAAGAATTTGCATTGCCCTCTCTAAAGACTCGAGGAAAGTAAGAAGGGCACATGCAGATGATACAAGGAGAAGTGACCCAGGACCAAGAAGATCTGGGAGGATGCGTAATTCAGTGCAACGTTTGACATATGATAGTTACATGGCTCGCCATTGTGCCTACATGACAAAGGTAATACAAGATGCTGAACCTTCTTGTTTTGAAGATGCATTGGTAATGCAGATTGGGAAAAAGCTATGGATGAGGAGATGGCTGCAATTTATGGAAATGATACATGGAAGCTCGTTCCATTGCCACAAGGAAAGAAACCCATAGGTTGGGAATGGGTTTACAAGGTAAAGCATAATGCTGATGGTAGCGTAAGCAAGTATAAAGCACGATTGGTAGCTAAAGGACATGCACAAACATATGGCATTGATTACGAGGAAACATTCAGCCCTGTAGCTAAAATGTCTACTATTAGAACACTTGTTGCATTAGCTATAGCAAAAGGATGGACTTTGCATCAGATCGATGTGAAGAATGCTTTCCTACATGGTGAGTTACATGGAGAACTATATATGGACCAGCCACAAGGATATGAAAATTCAAAGCATCGAGAATATGTTTGCAGGTTGCAAAAGGCTTTGTATGGGCTGAAGCAAGCCCATCCTGCATGGCATGCAAGAATTGTTGATTACTTAACCAGCATTGGGTTTTCTATGTGTGATGCACATCAGTCACTATATGCAAGGAAGGCTAATGATGGCATCACTATTCTGGCTATTTATGTTGACGACCTAATTGTAGGTGGTGATAATGAAGGAATCATCAAAGAGAAAGAAACTTCTTATGCAAGAATTTGACATGAAAGATCTTGGTGTGCTGCGCTATATACTTGGGCATTGAGTTTATACATACAGAACCAGGTATATGGATGTCGCAAAGGCAATATGCCTTGAATATGCTACAAAAATATGGTATGGCTGATTGTAAGCCAATTTCTATGCCATTAGATCAGAACTTGAAATTGTATACTACATCAGGTGAAGCGTTGGAAAATGCTACTATGTACAGGAAAATTGTGGGAAGTCTTATATATCTCACAATTACAAGGCTTGATCTAAGTTATACTGTTGGACTTGAAAGTCAGTTTATTAAGGTTCCCAGGAAGCCACATTTGGATGCTCTAAGGCACACTCTACATTATGTGAGTGCTACTTTGGATTATGCATTATTTTATGAGGCTAGTGTAGATTTGCAGGTTTATGGATACATTGATGCAGATTGGGCTGGTAGCATTCCAGATACAAGATCTACCAGTGGTTTTCTATTCTCACTTGGGAGTGCAACTGTTACATGGAGCAGGAAGAGGCAACCCACTGTTGCTTTGTCGAGTACATAGGTTGAGTATAGAGGTGCTACAATGGCAGCATGTGAGGCATCATGGCTAGAAATGCTACTTGCAGATGTAGGTGTGGAAGTGGGAAAGCCTATCACTATTTATTGTGATAATCTTAGCAGCATACAGTTAGCACGGAATCCTGTTTTCCATGCTAGAACAAAGCATATCGAGGTACATTATCACTTCATCAGAGAGAAGGTATTAGCAGGTGATATTGATCTTGTTTATGTGAGAATAGATGACCAGGTTGTTGATATTTTCACCAAAGCACTTGGAGTTGAGAAGTTGAAGAAGTTTCGGGAGATGCTTGGATTACAGGATACGGCATTAAGCTTGAGGGGGAGTGTTGAGATAGCAAGCTCAACATGTGATGATCTAGGATGACACGTACCAGTTTTTCATTTCTCTGACATGTATAGTCGTCATGCCGGTATATGTCAGGGATAATTCATTGAGCTTTATTAGATTTATCTACCAAGAGTGATGGCACATTTGCTCCTTTCCAGCTCACTCATTTGCGGACATTAGGTTTTTCCTTATGTACTGATCTTTATATATTGCACTTGTTGTATTCTTGTTTTTAGGTCATTCTTGTACATTCTTTTTTATGTAATAGAAGAAGAAGAAGAAGAAGAAGAAGATCATTCTTCCTTGCCTCAATCTGTGTGTGTGTGCTTCTCCTTGAGAGTGAGAGTGTGTGTGTGAGCTCTCTTCCTTATCTCCTTCCTCGTGACAATTTTAGCTACACATGAGAAGGTTTCTTCATAGTCTATTCCATGGGGTTGAACAAACCCTTTAGCTACTAACCTTGCCTTATGCTTATTGATACTACCATCTGGATTGGTCTTAACTTATAAATCCATATTGATCCAATTACCTTCAATTATAGTTTTCTAGGAACAAGTTCCCATGTGTCATTGTCCATGAGAGCTTCCATTTCTTCATCCATTGCTTCTTTCCACTTTGTCTTGGTTTGAGCTTCTTCATAAGATGTAGGTTCTTCATGGTTGAGATCCTTGGCCATGTAGATCAAGTGCTTTGTAACTAAGGATGTATCAAATCCATATCTTTTTGGGTTGTTTTTCTCTCTCATTGACCTTCTGATTGGTTTTAGAGAGCTTTCTGGTCCTTGATTTAGTTCTTCCATTTTAGCTTTTCCTTTATGCTTCCATAGCTTCAATTTCTCCAACTCTATCATGCCATCTTCAAAATCACTATCTTCATGGTGCTTGGGCTCCTTTTTTGGAAGACTTAAAAAATCCTCTTCCAAGTCATATGGTAGATTCACATTCGTGTCATCGTGAAACCAAGATTTATTTTCATCAAAGACTACATCCCTACTAACTAGGAAACCTTTGTTAGTGGGATTGTACAATCTGTAACCCTTTTGATTTTGATCATATGCAATAAAAACACACTTCTTTGCTTCGGGATCTGATTTCCCTCTTACTTGAGAAGGAATATGAGCATAGGCCAAACATCTAAAGATCCTGCAATGTTCTAGGCTTGGTCTTCTTCCATGCCATACTTCATATGGAGTCATACCATCTAAGGCTTTAGATGGGAGTTTGTTTACAAGGTACAAAGCTGTTGATATAGCCCCTGCCCAAAGGTAATTAGGTAGGTTCTTCTCATTTATCATAGATCTAGCTGCTTCAACTATGATCCTATTTCTCCTTTCTGCTACTCCATTGAGTTCAGGGGTGTATCTGGTTGTTATCTCTCTTTTGATGCCTCTTTCTTGAAGGAATGCATCAAATTGATTTGAGAAGTATTCTCCACCACCATTTGATCTGAGTCTCTTGAGACATTTACCTATTTGATTCTCTACAAGTGCAAGATATATTTTGAAAGAATTGAAAACTTCACCTTTATGTTTCATAAAGTATAAGATTTTCCACCTACTGCAATCATCAATAAAAGATACATAGTATTTTGAACTTGAAATGGAGGGCTCTTTGCTTGGGTCCACACATCTGTGTGTACAAGTTCCAATAGCTCTTGAGGTGTGTAGCCTTTCCTATTGAAGGGTTATCTATGTGCCTTGCAAAATTGACAAGCTCCACTCTTGTAGATCATATGTTGCTTTGTGAAGTTGAGCAATCCAAGTACGTTTTGATCCCTTCATATTTGTTTTCAAGTTCTTTCACCAATATGAGCAAGCCTTTTATGCCATACCTCTAATTTAGAGAGTGTTTGAGATCCATAGACAAACAATGCTATGTTCTTGCTATCTTCCTCTTCTAATGTGAAGAGTCTTCCTGTCTTTTCTCCCTTATTTATCCTTCTAAATCCTTGCTTTGGGTCTTCCATAGAGCTCCATGTCTTGTAAATTTGATCTGCAATCCTTTCTCCACAATTTTCCCAACACTAATCAAATTCTTAATTATAGTAGGTACATACAATACCTTGCTCAAAAGATTCATCTTTCTATCTGATGTCTTGCCATTACCTATCTTTTCCACTGAGTGCCTTATATCATCACTTGTCTACACTTCATGTTTATTCTTGGGATCATCCAAGTCTGAGAGCAATGCTACATTTCCTGATACATGATTGGAGCATCCTGAGTCAATATAAAAGACATGATCATCATCCTTACCCTACTTCACTGATAGGTTCATGAGAAGAAGTGAGTCTTCTTGACTTTGATCCTTAGTGTAATTTTTGTAGTCCTTCCTTCCTCTATATCCATTTTGATAGTTGTTATTGTTGTTGTGATAGTTGTTGTTATATCCTCCATTGTATCTGCCTCTATTTGATCCATAGCCACCTCTGTTTAATCCTCTTCCTCAAGAATCTCTTGGATTCCTTTAACACTCTTCAGTAATGTGATTAGAGTAACCACATATGCTGCAAGGTTGAGATGTTTGGGGTCTCCGCCTGCCTTGCTTTCCTCCTCTGCCTCTACCTCTAGCTTTTCCTCTACCTGTAAAGTTAGCTTGGAAAGAACTTCCTTCATCTTCATTCTTCTTTGACTTTGACTTGTCCTTAGCTTTAGCTTTATCAAAGTATAGGGCAGAAGATTGATTACCTCTTGAGGAATCACCATTTTTGTTTAGCTTTGCTTCATGTGTGAAGAGTTGGCCCATCAGAGTATTGAAGTCGGGCACCTGCATGTTTGGCTAATTAAAACATGGAGCAATGGGAAAGCCTCTTAGGCCAAAATTATTTTTAGACACAAGAGGTCTCTTAGGCTTGTGTGCCTTTCGGGGTGTAAGGGACATTATCTTCTCTGAGGGTGTAAGATGGCACGAGAAATTTTAAGATTCAAGATGAATGTGGAATTTCATGTCATGCTTAATAGGAGATGGTGTTTGAATTGGTCGGGTTTAACGTAAGTTTTTAACTTTCAATCCCTTTGGCATCCACTGATTGAGATAAAAAAAGAGGTTCTTATGTGGAAAATCCTCCACAAGGGAATTTGGACCAATATAAAGGCTAACAAATTAATTTGTGGTGCTCCTTGGTGTAGATGTTTTCTTCACGGCAATGAAGAGAGGTGCCCCAAGTCAGTGTTGATCTTGTGGCCCCTTGGGAGAATTGTGCTGCGGTAAGGAAGTGATCGATTGTTCTTCGGCATTGTGGAATGCTATAAGAGGTGAGGCCCTCTAGAAGATCTAGAAAGAGAGGTGTGGTGTAGACTTTTGTAGCCTTCCTAAAGAACGGTTGATTGAAAAATCTCTTCTCCTTTAGGCCAAAGAATTTCTAATTGTAAGAACTTCCCATCATTTAAACATCATAGAGTTTTCTTCCTCCAGAGCAATAAGATTAAATTCAAGTGTCTCCCCCCCCTTGAAGGGGACGAAATTGTTATTAACCTTCTTTGTAATGTGCTCTAATTCTAGCAAGTTTTTCAGTAACCCTTGCTTTGTGAGATTGGGGGGTCCCCATGGTTGCTAGGCCCATTCACATGTTCTATATTGTTTCTATTAATTACTGTTGAAAAAAAATCAAAGCAAAAGAAAATAATTGAATATTCCAAAGTTTCTTACCAAATATTTGCACTTTAGATGGTCTACAAATCTTGAAATAAACATACATAATCATCCATCAAAGTTCCATGAATTTTAACATTATACAACCGATGGCATAGCACACTGAATGTGGTACGTTTATGAACATAGATGAGAGAATGAACTATACACATCATCAACTTACTTGATTTCAAAGCTCATTTTTCTTTTTTTTTATTTTGGAAAGAGGAAGTTCGATAATAGCCTACTCTTTCACACTTTGATTGAAATAAAAGAAACAAAAGTATAAGTGAATAGGCCTAGCACCTATGGGATGCCCCAAATTCCACAAAGCAGGGGAAGAACATACAGAGCTATAGCGTTCTACAAAGGAGGTTGATAACTCCTTCCCACTATCCTTAGAAGATAGTACTATAGGGTTGTCATTCATTAGATGGAGGGCAAGAGCAAAAACGAAGAGCATGATGGAGGGCACATGATTTTGGTACTCGTAATTTTTCATATTTAAAGAGCTTTGAAAAACATAACTTTTTGTTTTAAAGTAAAGGAAGTTTGCCCTTAGCCTTCTCCCCCGGAGTTGTATTAAATAAAAGGAAAAGAAAAGTACAAGTAAAGGGGACTAGTGCCCGCAGGACCCCTCAATTTCCACAGAGCGGGGGTTAGATCTTAGAGAGACTAGATGGCATTACAAAGAAGGTTAATCAGCCTCTCATCACCCTCATGCGGGGCCCACTCCGGAAAAACATAAATTCTACATAACTTTTAGAGAGATTCCATAACTTTTACAGAGATGATGATTTGTAACGGAATCTTTATAGATGAAAAAGCAGAGGATGATCCGAATACACACAGGCTTCACTACCCCAATTCAAAATTTGTTCAATCAGAGTGCGCACATCTGTGAGTATTCATGTTAGCTACATGTCGAAGATTCATAGGAAGCAGATTGGGATTAAAGGTGCAAAATAATTGAGTGAGAAGTAACTACTTGGCAGAAGATGGGCTGGAATCTATTGACAAGTGTTGTATTCTTATTGGTGAGAATCTTAAGATAGATAAAGCTTTTCCATTTGTGGTGTGCCATTGGATGATGCTTTTTATGTGGGATAGAGCATTAGGAAGCAAGGAAGTTCTTTGATAAGTAATGGTGTACAGAACATCTTCAGCTGTAGTTGGAAACATATCTCAAATCTTGTTGGGATACGAGCACTGAAGTGAAATCATTATTGAGTGCAACGTTTGCAACTCATGGCCAAACATGTTATTTGTATGCAATGGCTGTACTTCCTCATATGAAGGAGAGTGAGTATATCTCCAAGATCTTGAGGTTATGTACTTGTCTGCATGATTATGCACATTTGTAATGAGAGCGTCCACACGTCTGTGTGCTTGTGAAAGATTGTGTGTAAAGATGCATGATTGAGTTGCTGTGTGTGCATATATGCTAACTTGTGTGTGCATTTGTGTGTGTGTCCTTTTTATCCATGTTTTGTGTGTATGTGTTGATTTTTGACATGTAAACAGGTAGAGAGCGTCCACACGTCTGTGTGCTTGTGAAAAATTGTGCGTAAAGATGCATGATTGGGTTGTTGTGTGTGCATATTTGTTCATTTGTGTGTGTCTTTTTATGCATGTTTTTTGTCTGTATATGGCTTCGTGATTGACAGGGTCATCAAAAGCTGAGCATCGATCTGCAAAGACAAAGAAGACAGAGAGAGCAAAATGGGGGGGGGGGGGGGGGGGTAATGAGATAGAAACGTAGAAATAGGAAGATAGAGGAAGTGATACTGAAAGAGAAATCAAAAGGGAGTCGAAAGAAGAGATATAACAGCATTAAAAAGTGAAGAGAAAGCATAAGTTAGTGAGATCATATGAGAGAAATTATAGAAATGATAGTAGGGAAGAGAAAGTGAAAGCATGATGAGAGAGAGAGAGGCCGATTACGATGGATTGAGAGAAAACAATAAGAAAAAGACGGTGAGATAGAGAGAAGAAGGAATAAGAAGATTGAGCATATGACTCTTGGGTAACTTTGATACTATTTACCTTTTATGCAAATAGTTACACTCTCTTTCTTGTGGTTAAGTATTTCACATACACTCTAGACACCCTACAAGTGAACCCAAATTTTCTCACAACACAAAGTAGGGGGATCATATCTTTTTCAACCCACCATTTTCATGTGGTATGAGCATGTAGCTCTAACCTTTGGCCAACCTTTCTAATGATCTCTAACCTATGTAATTTGGTTTAGAAAGACATTGTGAAAATTAGAAATGACTTTCCTATAGCCATCCAAAAAACAAAATCATTGGTAGCTCCTTTATGACTTTTACCATTTGTTATTTCTTCCTAAATCTAATTGAAGGATGGCATGAAAAATATTCCAACCTTCACGATGCAAATACTTGGAATCTTTATGATCAAATATATAGATGTATACAATATCATAAATAGATGAATCTCAACATGAAGATTTTTCATCTGTTTTACTTGTCAAAAACTATTGTATCACATGCTTTGAAAATATATCATCACATAGCTTTTGAAATAAAGTGACCTCACATGAATGCAACAAAGAGAGTACTTACATACATAAAGTACACTATCGATCATGCATTGCTTTATAGGTTCGGTGAAGCTTTGAAGGTACTGTTTTTGCTTCCCAGATATGGAACAATAATCTGGTCGTTTTCTCTTTGTTCCTTGAATCTTCCTCATCGCCCACAATATCTCCCTCTTCCTCTATTTTTGGATGAGCTTTTTTCTTGGTATTCACTTGAACTCTTTCATTGTCCTTTGTTCAACATTCTTATGCCCCTACCTCTACCTCTACCCCTTGAGTTTGCTACAGAGAAAACATGCTTCATTGCCCTCAGGGGAATTTCGACCTACATTCACTTGTTCAATAAACATGAGGGACACTAGCTACTCAAAAGTCTACTAAATTATTGTTAAGATTCATAGACCTCTCAACCAACTGACACAACATGCCACAAAGATCATCCTCATCAATGTGGGTTCCTATTGATATAATCCGTGAGTAAGCTCTTTGAATTTGAAATCTTAACAATTGACCTTGCTATCAATGGTCTTCCTAAGGTTGCTCATTTCATTGTTAAATCGAAGTTCTCTCACCATTGTGCATGTTGCATATAACCTTTCCAAGTTCTCCCATACTTTCATGCTTGTGTATTGTATGTTTTGAATGTAACCTATCAAACTATTGCTAGTATGCTAGAAAACATTCAGCATAATCCTTTTCTCGCCTTCATTCCATCCTCTGAAGGGTCTCCAGAGATCATTGTTTGGGTTTTCTCCAATATGTGAACTTGGTTTGTGCCAATAACTAGTCCCCACAATCCCTTTTGCACGAGAAAACTAAATACTCCAAACATCCATTGCTTATAGTTGTTTCCATGCTTTTGTATTTAAGCAGCAAACGTACTTGGAAGAGGCCCTAACTATTCCTCAAATTATTAAGATGCCCACAAAGTTGAAGAAATTACCTAAGATAACTCCAAACATTTTGGCTTTATGTACTTGCAACCTTGTTTGAGGTCTAGAATGCGCTTTCCCTTCATGTTTGACGTTGAGATATCCTCACTTTTGAGCTTCTCATTGGTTATGGTTGCGCTTGACGTGGATCTTCAAAAATTTTGGCGCTTGTAACAAGAGATATTACACAATAAAAGAAATCAAAAGGGAATATTCTCTAGATTTCATAAAAATGAGCTACCTTTTTGGGACCTTTGTGAAAACCCTTTATATCCATATACATGTCTCCAAAAGACTAGGCAAATTTAGATAGAACCTTCCCACAATTGTGAAGCCATGGAATAAAAAAGATAGGCTAAATCGCATATTTAGGATTGTTCGATGTTTTTCTTAATTGCTGCACTAGCCCATTTGAATAATATAAGCTTCGAGAAATGTTTTCTTGATGAAGAGAAGTGATTTTGATGGTTAGACTCTTCTTTTTGCGAATAACTATTCATCACCATGTCAAGGGGAGCCTCTTGAAGGTCACGATTGTTTACTAGAATCCCAAAAAACATTATGAGATCATATTATTACAAAGGATTTGTACAATGTGAGACTCTACAAGAGAGGAGATCTCCATGGATCCATGAACTTGAGCAAAAGAGAAAGAGTATAGGGTTTTCTAAAAAGTATTTAGGTGTTATTGATGAATCTTGCTTGAATACCCATTTTATTAATCAATAATAAATAATAGATAGCTATGTTGGAGGGCCTTCGCCACTTGATGTACGTTTCTCAACGGATAATCTATTCAAATATTCTAGAGAGAAATATAGGGGCACTTGTGGCTTCTATAGATGATCAAGATGTTTTAGAAAAACCATTTTGGATTTTCAAGGTATTAAGCTTAACAATGGATGGACAACAAAACCAAGACAACTTAAAATTGCTCATTAGTATAATATCAGAAGTAGTAATTCTTATGCAGGTTGAATATACATTAGATATGATATAAATCTCAAATTGTAAAGGATCAAACGATAGAAGGAGGAATTGTAGTACAACACGCCTTAATTAGGATGAGGGTGTGGTTCTCCTCCATGATTCCACATTAACAAAGAGAGATCACTCAAGGAAATATAGTATGAAGTTGCTGTAAAAAAAGCTTCAAGATCAAGGATTTCATGGGATTCAAAGGCCTATAATAAGTTCAATGTGTGATGATCAAGAACTTTATAGTGCATTTAAAGGGAGATGGAGTTGTAATTCGTCATGATGAAGAAGTTGCAAGGTATCAACATCTTGATGCTCAACCATCTATTTTTTATGATGCCTCTATTTTTGAGAAGGGATAGAGATACATAAAATGAATTTTTGGTGTTTTCTTCCGTATTTATTTATAATATCGCCACCATTTAGAGTAGAAGGAATCTTTTGATGGTGAAGAATACCAACGAAGAATGCATGATATTTTTTATGATAGAAAAAATTTATCATGGAGCTCCTTTTAATCAGTATAAGCGACCTGAATCGCGACCTCAATCGTAACTGTATAAGCTTCATGGATCCTTTCTCTTAATAATGTCAATGTAAATGCATCTAAACATGCTACTATCCCTTAAAACACACCACAACTCTTCTATATGATCATGAGCATGCCCCATTAGGCAAACTTTCACTTTAATATTTTATTTTCCACTATCATACTGAAATACCCTAAGAAAATGGATTTCTTATTCTCTCTAGCAGTGTGCTCAAGTTGCACATATAGAAGTACTCGCAACTCACCCTCAAATTTTCAAAGAACCATATGCAATAGTGTGAATTGTAAGATTGGGATCTTGATAGGTATTGGGATACTTTAGATAAACCTTTGGCTTCACAAATGCAATATACATCAATAAAGTACCAAATGCATTTGCACTAGTGTATCCTCTTCCAATAGCTTCTAAAAGTTTGGGAAAATGATCAGGATAAGTTTCCTTTTGGACCATACCGTCAATTATGAAACAAAATAACGATCAAGATGCTTAATATATTTAGCTCGATGATGTGTCACCTCCTTCATTTCAAGAGTTTGAATTGAATGATGATCTTTGAGACCTTTATTAAGTTGAATCCTCTCGACAGCTACTTTGGTAGCCTTTTCCATTATCTTCAAGGTAGAAAAAGTAGAATGTTTACTCATTTCTACTTCTCTAGTAATCGAAATATTAGAAAATCACTCTTCCAAATCCTTGAATACTGTGCATATTTAGCATGTTGGAAGTTGAGGTGTGTAGAAGCACACGAATAGGAGAACAAAAAAGAAGAAGCTTGGAGAACAACATAATAGAGAATGTATTATCACATGAATATACAAAGAAAAGTGACCCATTAGGGTTATAGAAATATATACAAGTAGGTGGAAAACCTCCTAAAGAGGGAGAAGTTCCCTAGGAGACCTGTAATAAAGTAAGTCTATGGTCTAGGGATCCAATCGGTTCAGACGGATCTGAAATCCTACACTGTTTGGTCATCCGTGTGTATGACCAAAGATCTTGAGTTTAGACTTACTAGGAGGTCTTGTGCTCTTGTGAACAAGTGATCCACTTAGCTTAGTGGTTAAGCCTCAAGGATGTGAAGGAGGAGGTCTTGGGTTCAATCCCCATGGAGGACATGGGGAGAGTATTTTGCCCAAAGAGATCTAGAGCCTTCTAGAAGCATCTACTTGAGTTAACTCGAGTTAACTAGGACACTTGGCACACATGTAGTTACATGGCTGACATTTGGATGGTTAGTTTCCACCTGCCCAAGAAGGGAGTCCCCTAGAGAGAGCTATATATAGAGGCATTTGGTTGGGAGGAGAGTCATCTCTCTAGCATGTGGTGGTCGTAATACTTCAAGATCAATTATGTAAGAAGATACGAAGTAAGACTTTGACTTTGAATTGAACCTTTCAACTAAGGCATAGACTGACTAAGTCAACCTACAAGTTCCTAGTGTAACTTGGCAATCCTTTGACTCAAAGCAATGCACAAGAATTGCATTCCTAGTTGGGAGTCATAAAGAATGAATTAAGGTATGAACTTAGTCTCAAGTGAAGCATTGTTTAAATAAAAAAATCATCAATAGAATATCAGTGGGTCGACACACTGATGTTGGATACCACACTAGTATCTTGTGGTTAGATGATGTTTAGATTTACTCTATGAATCGTTTTGAGAATCAAGTTCCTTTCTCTTAAAGATAGAAAAAAAAATGCTTCAATACCCTGTTGAAACCGATTGTTTAGAAAAAGTCTTGGGTCATCAAATACTTGACTCATAGCAAGTTTTACATCTTAGAAGTTTGAATTGCTTATAGTTATTTCCTTCCACTTTCCAAATCTTTTGGAATCGACTCAGATATGGTACCTGATTCCTTTTGCAAAAGTCTAGGGTTAGTCGATTGGAACTAGATAACTAAATTAAACATCCTAGATAGATGTTCTATACAAGAACTAATTGAATATTCAAAAAGATGATAAGTCCAAGATTGACTTATTCATGTGGGTTTGCTTCTAGTTATTAGCATACCTCTTATGACTTTCTAGAGTTCAGTACACTCTAGAACACTGAAGTTAGGAATTGCTCATCAGATTGACAATTCCCAAGAACTTTTAGCTAAAGACTTTGAGAAAAGTGTCCTAAGATTGGACCATTTCCATTTGACTTGGTCAAGATATAGTACAGTTGACTCAAAGTAAATGGTAAACTTTCTCCTGCAGCTTACATAGGATTTTCGAGCCTATTAGGACCTAGTAGTCCTCAAGTCGGATGAAGAAATCAAGTAACTATTGGTTGAGAGTTAACCATTGTAAGAACATCCAAGTCAGACATTTGGACAAAATCAAACTTCAAGTTTTCCAAGTCAAATTCAAGAGTATCAAGAGTTCTCAAAGTCTTGTTAGGGATAAAAATCTTATCCTAGTTACTAAAGTCCATGCACCAATCATGCCCAGAAATGGACTAGTAATTTGAAACCACCAAGTTCATGTGTTTGTACCCAGAATGCACCTAGTAAAAATTGTGAACTCGCCAGGGATGTTTTTAGATCCACCCTTATTATTTATTCACTACATTGAACTTTGATCTGTTTATCAAAGTGCAAAGAGAGACATTGTTTTGAATCATTTGGGGAGGGATGCCACCACAGAGATGAGACATGTTCTTCCAGTTTTAAAACATGACCATGTTCTTCTAGTTTTAGAACATGAGGCTCGGGGGTTACCTAGAGTAGATATATAGCTCTATTTTCGAGGAGAGAAATATTTTCCAAGGGGGGAAGAATGTAATAAAGTAACTCTATGGTCTAGGGGTCCAATCGGTTCAGACGGATCTGAAATCCGACACTGTTTGGTCATCCATGTGTATGACCAAAGATCTCGAGTTAAGACTTAGTAGGAGGTCTTGTTCTCTTGTGAACAAGTGATCCACTTAGCTTAGTGGTTAAGTCTCAATGATGTGAAGGAGGAGGTATTGGGTTAAATCCCCATGGAGGACATGGGGAGAGTGTATTGCCCAAAGAGATCTAGATCCTTCTAGAAGCATCCACTTGAGTTAACCCGAGTTAACTAGGACACTTGGCGCACATGTAGTTACATGGATCACACTTGGATGGTTAGTATCCACCCCAAGAAGGCAGTCCCCTAGAGAGAGCTATATATAGAGGCATTTTGTTGGGAGGAGAGTCATCTCTCTAGCATGTGGTGGTCGTAATCCTTGTTCTCTTCGAATCCCCCCTTAGGATAAGACAATCCAAGTAGTTGGGTACCACGCAAGTAGCTAAAGATGCACTTAACTACATGCCAATGCTTGAGACCTAGGCAATGCATAAAATAGGTCATATGAGAAACAACAAACTGAATATGAGGTCGCATTACACATAAGTAAATCAAGCCTCTTATATGTTGGTACAAATGACAAGCCTTACTGTTTGAACATATTCATGCATTACATTGAACTATGAAATGAAATATGTATAGTATACAAAAATAAAAACACAATAGAATAGACAAATAAATAGAGTTGAGAGAAAAGCACAAACAAACATAGATGCAGACTGAGAGATATAGAACTCAAATGCTCATATTATTGAGTGTAATGAAGTTACAATGATGGTGCTGTCCTACCATGCGCTCCCAATCTGGATCTTAGATGGTAACCTAGATAGAATCTATGTGAAAGGCTTACCTATTGTGCAATGCTATGTAATGATCAACGCCGGCCATGCTTATATAGCTTTTACAAGGGACATCAGTATATATAAATGTAGTCAAGAGATAAAATATAGTCAAAAAATATACAATCTGATAATATCTCCACGAAGAGAAGTCCTATCATCTCGACCCACAGAAGGGGGCATGCCCCCTTCTACACTCCCCCCATTAAGGTTCTACGGGAAACCATGTGATGCCAGAGGGTCTTTACACACACACACACACACACACACACATATATATATATATATATATATATATATATATATATATATATATATATATATATATATATATATATATATATATATATATATATATATAGATGGTTGGGCTCACTAAGATCATCTATAACCATCAACGATCACACATAGACCTCATCTAACATACAAGTTAGGGTTCCACAAATGTCTGGGCTCTCACAATGGCTTCTCCTCATAATGGGGGCCTTACAACTTAGAGCACCATGGATCATTTGTGGTTACTTGAGGGTGGAGTATTGAGCATACCTAACACCCCCCCATGTCCACCCTATGGTGAACTACCTCCTTTGTCCAATCCGAAGCTTTGG
This sequence comes from Ceratopteris richardii, assembly GCA_020310875.1. Lineage (NCBI taxonomy): Eukaryota > Viridiplantae > Streptophyta > Polypodiopsida > Polypodiales > Pteridaceae > Ceratopteris > Ceratopteris richardii. Next base: position 50,289,886 of record CM035432.1, on the reverse strand, counting down.
AAAGTGTCAAAGAAGTTGCTCTCTCTCAAGAGCTTTGGTAAAGATGCTTACTCCACGACCCCCTCCTCAATCAAATCAGGCACATAGTGATACTAAATTTCTATATGCTTTGTATGTGCATGGGTAACAAGATTCTTGGTGATGGCCATGCAACTTTGGTTTTCACACTTCAACTCTATAGCTTCCTATCCTTGCATTCGTATGTGCCATAGGATCCTCCTCAACCATACTGCTTCACATGTGCCAACACATGCAACTTTGTACTCAACTTTAGTAGAAGATAATAGTACAATCTATTACTTCTTACTGATCCAAGAGAAAATCCTTGATCCTAAAGAAAAGTGATATCGAGAAATTGATTTTTTGGTATCAATATTTCTTTCCCAATTTGAGTCATAGTATCTGACCAGAGATGATCCTTCTTCATAAAGAATACCATAATCAGTGATTCCTTTCACATACTTGATTGTCTGCATGCTTGGCTTCCAATGCGTTTGGGAAGGCTTATTAGAGAACTTGCATACTACTCCAATAGCATAAGGGATATCTGGTTTGCTATTGCACAAGTAGATATGACTTCTAACTAATTTTTTGTATCCTCCAATATCCACTAGAAATGAAGTACCTTCAAAAGAAATTTTGTGTTGACCATTATAGGTGTAAAAGATTAGTTGCAATCCTCCATGTCAAATGCCTTCAATATCTTTCTTGCATAATTTCGTTGAGAGATGAAAATCTTCCTTGGTTCCTGTCAAATTTCAAGACCTAAGCAATAATGCATTAATCCCAAGTCTATCATTTCAAATTTTGAACTAAGGGCCTCTTTCATTTGTTGAAGGAGAGCATCATCATTTCTTGTAATCAAAAGGTCATCCACATAGAGTACAAGCACAATTGTCTTCCATCCTCTCTTTAGAACATACAAGTTAGCATCAAAAGCACATCTTTTGAAACCTAGATCCAAGAGATACTTAACTATTTACTCGTACCATGCTCTAGGGGCTTGTTTCAGCCCATATAATGTCTTCTTTAGCTTACATACCTTTTTCTCTGAATGGGGGGCCTCAAACCCTAGTGGTTTAGACACATATACCTCCTCGTTGAGGTCTACATTTAGGAATGCTAATTTGACATCCATGTGATAGAGTGGTCAATGCTTATGTGCAACCATACCTAGTACTACTTAGATAGTAGTCATCCTTGCAATCCAGGTAAATGATTCACAAAAGTCAATGCCTTCAGCTTGTGAGTATCCCTGTGCAACAAGTCTTGCTTTGTACTTTTCAAGAGTACCATCAACCTTGCACTTTAGCTTCCAGACCCACTTGATGCCAATGACTTTGCACTTATGGGGTCAATCCACTAGCTCCAAAGTTTCATTCTTCACGATATTGTGGTTTTCTATTTCCACGAAGCTCTCTAATTTGGATCATGGAGTGCCTCTTCCACATTGGTTGGTTCCTTTGCTTGTTCTTGAATGGAATAGGCCATCAAGGCTGTGTTTACAATATGGGTGCTTGCCCATCTCTCTTCCTCTATTCTCTGGGACTGCCTCGGTCCATCTACAACCTATTCTAGTGAATTTGGGATGGGGTTTCCCAAATCATAGATTTGCCTCACCCAACATGGCAATGGCTTTTCCACGGGTGAGAACAGGTTGGTGACTTTAAGTCCCATCATCTCAAGATGATGCTTCCTTCTCTTATGTAGAAGGGATAGCTCTTGGGCTAGGTTCATAGTGGATTTCCCTTTTCCATGATGATAAAGTGGAAGCTCTCTTTTCCTCCTCCACTGCATGTGGATGCTCCTCCTAAAACACCACATCAAGACTTGCCATGATCTTCTTAGCCTCAAGTTCATAAAGCTTATAAGACTTATTTACTTTGTTGTACCTTAGGAAGATAAATTTAATGCTTTTTGGTTGAAGATTGTTTCTCTACCTATCTGGAACATGTACATAACGTTCACTTCTAAATATTTTAAATGGGAAACTGAAGGCTTGTTACAAGTCTAGGCTTCTTCAAGAGTCTTTCTATTGCATGCCTTACTGTAGCTTTGGTTCAAGATGTAGATAGCAATGTTGATAGGCTCCACCCAAAATTGATTAGGGAAACCCTTTCCCTTCAACATGCACCTTGACATCTCTGTGATGGTTTGACTATGACATTTTACAACATAGTTCTATTGAGGGCTACTTGCCTGTTGTATAACCTTTGCATTAAACCCTTGGATATTAGTATTTATTTGTGGAAACCCTTTGTTTAATTTAATGGGTTAGACCATTGAAGTAGGAACCTATGTTCTTGGTTTCAACCTTTGGTAATGTATTCAATTGAATTCAATTGAAGGATTTTTTACTTTAGGAAAAACTATCCTAATGTGAAGGAACCTTAGTCTTCGGAGAAGCTTCTCCCAAATGACACCTTGACTCGTATGTAAAGGGAAGGCTTCAATTTAAATAGAAGGCATGTGATTTACTTAGGAAAGTGTCCACATGAAGGAAACTTGGAAGGTCACATGGATGAATTTCAAGACATGCACCCCTTGGACCTTTGGTATAAATATGGGTGGAGTTAGTTGGATTGATAAATACTCACTCACTCTCTTGGTGGATATTATAGTTTAGAAAGAAGCTTCACAATAGTGGTAATTAGAGCTTGTTTCTTTTTCATTGCAAGTAATTGTTGTAATCCTTCATGTTTATGCAGGACATCATCTTGAAGCTTGAAAAGTTGGGCATTCTTTTGAATTTATTTGCCACATTTTTGCCTCTGAAATGATGCCCATGCAAAGCGAATTTGACATTGGACGGTGCCCATGTACTTCTCGAATGAGTTTGATGCATTTTTGCAAGATGGATGTATCGAAAGGGAGATCACCACTAGATATACTCTTGAGCAAAATGGAGTAGCAGAGAAGAGAAACATATTGATTGTGGAAATAGCTAGATCAATGCTTAGTGAAAAGAAATTCGAAAGCACAATGGGGGATGTGATGGAGAGTAGTTGCAAGAGATTATCAATACACGAACAATCCTAAAAAGAATTTTGAAGAAAGAATAAGCGTTGCTAAGTGAGTGCGAAAAAGATCTTCTATAGTCCAACGACAAGATGGGTTATGGATTAGTTAGGGGTTCAAGCCTACTATTTTCCATGCATTCTTTTTTATAAAGGGAGAGAGAAATGATAATTCAAAAAAGGTTTAAAATGTGAATGCAAATGCAAACAAGCCCACATGAAGCATGACGAGATTAGAGAGCAAAGTATATATACATGTGTAAAAGAACATCCACCTCCTTGTCACATCAAGATGATGAGGAACGTATAGCTGTCCACTCCTTGCCTGTACATGTTTTCTTCTACGACATGGCTTTCACCATTGCATGGTCTCTCTCTCTCTCTCTCTCTCTCTCTCTCTCTCTCTGCTCTTTTCCAGCTCAGAATATGCGATCTCTCTTTGCTTGTAGCACTCCACATTGTACATGATGAGAAAACATTCATCGCCGTGTTTTAATACGTTTAAGTAAGCAAAGCGTAGTAGGCAGTGCTGGTGTGTCCTACCAAGGAGAGGAGCCACAATTCAAAAAATAGAAGGATGGAGGCCTGCAATCAGCGCAATGCACTACCAAAGAGCGGAGTACAAAGAATGCGGTACAGCGAGGTCACGTAACCATCGAGACAATGTATGCCGATGTGAGGTATATATATATATATATATATATATATATATATATATATATATATATATATATATATATATATATATATATATATATGTGCGTATGTATGTGCACGGCTTGATTCATCCATACCTCATAGCGATTCCGAGGCAGGAGAAGAAGAGAAGGAGAAAGAAACCTTGCTCTATGTAGATGTAAAAATACATGATAGGATGTCGGAAGGGGAGGCACAAAAGAAGAGTTTCACTAAATGTACTAGGTCTCCCTTTCCAATAGGAGATGTGTAACCAGAGTTATGACAATATGCTCATAGAAAGGTGAATACCAGCCATCAAGGATGAAGAAAACTTTAAAGTATGGGGTAAGCATTAAAATATGTATTGATAATGTTAAAATTGCTCCTATATTATATTCTATATCTTTACACCCCTTGATGCATTCATTCAAGTCTATAATATATTGGCGAACATAAGGGAACTTAAATCTCAATTATTTAGAGTACATTGGCACACTAGGGCTCCCCACCCTCACCAAGAGCATTGATATATTAGAGTGTTTGCTCACTATCCAACTGTGCTAACATTTGAGCCGTTTTTGAAGAATAGGAAAGATTCCTAGTTCCACACCTATAAGACTACCTTTTCCCTTCATAAGGTTGAACATGAAATCACTCTTATCTAGAAAGATGCCTTGAGTATCCACTCCTCTGCCTGCAAATGTTGGACTTTGGATGTCAATCCAACACATGCTGTCTTGTGGCATGCACAGAAGGAGATCATGTATATCTTGAGGCTTAGAAGGAAGATCCTATAGAAAGGACTCTTTAGGATTGGTAACAAAGTCAATAGAGGACTTCTAAATGTTAGGATTATGCTTAGATATGAATATGAAGAGGAAACCGAGAAAAAGAACCTTCGGATTTACTTCAAACAATGGTGGAAGCGTAAACGAGACAAGCTCATTAACGAAATGTGCAAACTTCTAAAGAAAAATCAAACGAAAGAGGCTATTCCAAAAGGACAAATGTGGATTGATTATCAATCAGTTCAATGGTTTCTTTGGTATTTCTTCTCCCTTTCGCCATACAAACATGATTGAAAGACCACCAACTTGAGGACCATAACCAAAAGCATTCTATAAAAATTTAGGAGCTTACTTAAGTCTTCACTTATTGGTCAAGAAACCTGTGAGGCTATCGACTCCCAAAGGAAAAAGCCTTGAGCTTGATGGCCTCACTAATGAATTCGTTAAAGTTTGCAAGGAAGTTCCGGTTGTTCCTCTTTGTTTAGTGTCATGAGAGGCTCTCATTTATGGTGCATTTTTTATCTTATCATCTTTGATCTTCGTTATGCGAATGTCAAAATAGCCTCATCAAAGGTAAACCCATTCTTGGATCCATCATTTATTTCAGGGAGGGTATTGAGTATGCAAAGGGATCTTTCAAAGATTCACTCATCATGGGATATATTTCCTAAGACTCACTCATCTTGGGGATAGATTTCGAGAAAGATCATGATAGAATGCAATGGGACATAAGCTTGCAATCCCTTAAGGATATTGATTTAGGCCCTAGATTTACAAAGATGGTTTCCATGCTCCTAGGTAATGCCTCAGCTTTCATAAAGCGTTCTATCAAACAAGGTTATGCTCTTTGGCCATTTACATAAAAGGGTCTATCAAACAAGGTTATCCTCACACCCGTTTGCTTTTTTCCATCACATCCGATGGTCTCATCTACCTTGTTGATCATCAAGCTCATTTAGGGAATATTCAGGGAATATTCAGGGCGTCACTCGTCCTTATAGCTTGGACTTTATAACTCTTCGAATCTTTGTTGATGAGACTAAGATGTTTCTCCAAAACGTTCCTAAATATGTTCTCAACTTGTGGCAATGTCTTGAAACTTTCCAAGAAGCCTCTAGATCCATGATAGATCACTCTCAAACTACTAGAAGTCCCTTTTTCGCCCACCAACATAGCTTCTTCTCGATCAAAGGTGTAAAAAAACCATCCTAGAAATCAGATATTTCGGCTTCTTGGAATTCCCAAGGACTTTTAAGACTTGTCAAGACAAAGATGGGATTGGGTGGTAGCCAGCTTAAGCAACAAGCATTGTTACTAGAAGGATGTGCAACTTAATCTAGCGTGGGCTATGTTGATCAACACATTCCTTATCTCCTTTATAATTTACCGTCTTGGCCTGTTCAAGACCTTATGACAAGGAGATGATTAAATTGGGAAGATTTTGTAGAAATTTCCACTTGGACTTGGAGCCGAATATAAGAGATCTGCCAAAAATGAAGTGGAGGACTTACACTAATTTGAAGGACGTCGGTGGCTTGGGCATTCTAGATGTGGAAATTTTCACCAATAATCTAGCTGCCAAGTGGATGTTGAAAGCCCAGAAAAGCCACAGAACCTCATGGACCAAATTTATTTTCAAAAACCATGAGGCCTTTTCTCTTGGTCATATCCCGAGGTGGAAGGGGCTTGACTTAATCATCTTTCTATTCTTTATTCGTACGTTTTATCCTAAAGACTGGGATCTTGTTGGATCTTTATGGAAGGTTTGGAATAGGATGAAGCTTTTTAGATCATAAATAATGATAAATTATGGGTAGCAAATATCAGACAAATCATTAATACAAGTCCGGGGGAGTAGGCTAAGGCGAACTTCCCTTATTAAAAAAAACAAATGGTAAGAAACACACAAGGTTACTTAGGCCTTAGAGAGATATATAGAATGGTTAGAAGAATGGTTAGAACCACACAAGGTGACTAAGTTGTTAGGCCTAGTTTTACTTCCACCTTCATGCCATCATCATTATTTTGCCTTCGCATCATTCTTCCTATGTTGTGTGATAGATTGGATATCCATGGTTATTATGCCCGTTCCCTTGTATATTTGTTCTTTTAAAAAATCCACGTAGAGGAGAAAAGGCCTTGGCCAAACTTCATATTTAGAAAAATCTCAAACTGAATGGTACATCTGATTCCCAATTAGTGGAAATAAAAGCATTGAGTCTCAATAAAACCAAAGAGAACGGAGGCTTTGTAAAAAAAGATTTTTGCATGTGGAAGCACACCTAAAATGAAGATAGAATACATTGGAAAAAAATTTGAGGAAATGGATCCAATCTATAAAGTTGACTCAATGACTAGTGCTGATTAAAAGAAGAATTAATACCCAGGATGATACGAATACCCACCTCATCATTGGCCACGAATTGCCTTGCCTAGAAGGTTTGTGATGAATTAGAAACAACAACATGATGGTACCTCCAAGTACTAGGTGGAATCTCAACTTCCATGAGTTGCTTAAAAGAAGTGACTCTTGCACTCATCATGGATGGGATGGGTTGGCAGATTCATTGACCTATGGCATCGAGAACAAAAATTGTTGTTCTTATGTCGAAAAGTCTCCACGGAGAGACCAAGACCAATGCTAAAGATAATAAGATTTATAGAGCACCCAAGGTGTAAGAGATGCAATAGTGGTAGAGAAGATCTTGACCATCTGTTCTTCTCAGCTCATGAGATTTTTTCTCAAATAAAAGGAAGTTCGGCCATGGCCTACTCTCTCCGACTTTAATTAAAGAACAAAAAGGAGTTACAAGTGAACGGGACTAGTGCCCTTGGGACCCCAGAATCCCGCAAAGCAGGGGTGGAACTTGCTCGACTATAGCATGTTACAAAGGAGGTTAACAATCCTCCCATCCCCCTCGTGCGGGACCCAGTTGGATTTGAGCTTGTTGTTCTCGATGAGAAACACTTTATGATGCCTAAAGGTTGGATACCTCTTACAATTGGACATTATTTAGCCAAGGAGGAAAAGTGACTTCTTGATCGACCACTCTTTAGGAGGGTGTCCGAAATTCATGGCACACCGGTTCCAAAGTGCCACTGAGAAGCCGATCACTTCACCTAGCAGTGCTTGCTTCCAAGTGATTTGTGCTTGTAGTCTCAAGATATTTGCAAGGGTCCGCCAGAGTGGGAGCAAGGTGGGGCAAGCAAAGAAGATGTGACCAAGGTCCTCGATGCTATAGTGGCATCGCTTACACCATGGCGGAGCCCCACATATTTTCTTTGCCTTTAGGTTGTTCTAGATACCACAAGAAGAATTTTCAACATGAGAACCGATGTTTTGATCTCAACGAGTGGATGCCAAGTAGACATGAACTTCAAATCCCAACACAATCTTCTCCAAGTTAGGCACCACTTCTAATTAACTCTGATGTGAAATTCTGTGTTCACCTTAATTCTAGGAATTTTATTAAGACAATTGCTGTTGTGCCACATAAGACCGTGATGGCTGGGTAGGTCTTGCCCAATGATCTTCTGTGTAGGAAAGTCCATTCTTCCTGAGTTATTAGACATGGCTATGTCTCATTTTAATTCTCAAGATACCTCTTCATGTACATTTTAAGCAAGATTTCTTCACATAGTGATATGATCCTCGACTATAGTGTGCAATGTTTTTATTCAGAGGAAAGATTGTGTATCTAATCTCAACAAACCTCCCAAAACTTCTCTATTGAGAAACCCCTTCTTTATTTTGGTAGAAGGATTTGAAACTACACGAGATCCCCCCTCCCCCCCTTTTTAAAAACTATAGAGTGATATGAAATTTTACTCTGATGTTATCCATGATCGAGTAAATTCGTTAAAATGGTAGTTGTATCTCCTAGTTGCAACTCCCACAAGCTCAAAGTTGAGTGTCTCGGATCTAGAGGAGAATTAACATATGCATTTATACTTGTATCTCCTAGTTGCAACTCCAACAAACTCAAAGTTGAGCATCTAGGATCTAGAGGAGAATTAATCTATGCATTTATACATCAGTGCATCTTGTTTTTTCAAAAGATTCTATAATAAATTGTAGAAACTAAGCTATAGTTGCATCTGCTATTGTCAATACAAAAGCCTCACACAAGTAAAAAAAGTCAATGATTTATTCTTCTCTAAGAAATTATTTGAGCTAAGCTATAGTTGTCCCTACTAGTGTCAATGCAAAAGCTTCACAGAAATAGAGAAGTCAATGATTTATTCTTCTCTAAGAAATTATTTGAGCTCCACTACATGGTTGAATATTTTTCTAGATACATCATAGTGATTCTTCTTGCAGTTCACCACCTTCAATGTTTTAAGTCTCTATAATTTTCTAAGGTTTCTATTAGAATTGACAATTGGTTCCACCTAGTTCTTGGCTTGTTTTACGTTTCATACCATTACTTATTTTCTCGCTCTAGTTGGAGGGGTTCCTTGTTCTACCCTAGAAATTTCTCCCTCATAATCTCTTTGTCCACTTCTAGACTTATCGTTTTGATATATAGCTATCTTCTCCTCCATAAACTATGTTAAAGCTCTCTTTTGCTTCTCCTATTGAAGGTCCCAATCCTAATGGAAATGCTTGTCTTACTCAATCTTTACCATAATCATTTAACGATAATACTAATTTTTGGGCTTTCACATAAATTCATGAGGTAGCATTGAAGAGCTAGGTCTATATATTTGTCAATGATCACTCTATCGTTAGGATCTTGTAGTGTTATTGATCCAAAGAACTTCCTTTTTGGGTATGATCAGCATACAAGCATATCTAGTTATGATGTTTTATACTCTGGAATATTTAAAGATATTGGTTAAGAGTATTGTGCATCTCTAAGTTGGTGACATCTCCTCAAATCATGCTTGATTAGCAATCACACTGCTTTTAGGCACACACCTTCAATTGTAAATCAAATTGAACACACAAAGAACTTCTTAAAGTGCATCTCCTCCGAGAGGATGAATTCGAGTACACAATTTTCACATAGTTTTCCCATTTAATCACACTATTTTAGTGGAAACTTTTATTTTTCTAATCCAAGAGACTTGAAGATGGTGTTTAAAGTCACACAACAACACGTATGACTATGCTCTTAGAACTATTCAACTTAATCATATTCAATATTCAACTATCTAGCAACATAAATCTCTCGACGGACTATGAAAACAATGGAATCATACACATTATTTTGACCACTTTGATCTTTAAAGCTTTAATTTCATTCTAGTTCTACATGTTCAAGAATCTATTTTGATAAACATAGTTACCATCCTCTAATGGCTGTGATTGATCGATTACCAAAAGAATAAAGTCTTATTGATAGATTTAAATATGATAGTCTTGTACGTTTGAGAGGCAATTTGTGTTTGTTCTTGGAATATAACGTTTGTTGAATTTTCCTTTTGACAGCTCCCAGAAAATTTAGAGGACATGTTTTGTAAAATTTTATCCTCTAAAGTGAATGCAATTACCTAATCTCGAAACTATTCTATTTGTTTCTTCAATTCTTCATTAGCCATTTTTTGTTCTTGAATTTTCCATTTTGTCTTGGAGATTCTCGCGTTTCTTGAATTTACCTTCGAAGCTAGATTACTATTTTGAGTCCAATGTGATTCTATTATTTGATTTTTTTAGGGTTAAAGTAGAAAAATATTGAGGTCAAAGGTGGCACATTAGTAGATGTACATTGGTTGACCAAATGCTTGTGAGTATCGTATAGTTTTTAACATAAACGGAAAATTTTAATTACCCTAAATGCCAAATGTTGCTCATACAAGAAATTAATTGTGTGGAGGCTATGTGTCACGAGGAAGGAGATAAGGAAGAGAGCTCACACACACTCTCACAATAAAAAAGAAGCACACACATAGATTGAGGCAAGGAAGAATGATCTTCTTCTTCTTCTCTTACATAAAAGAAATGTATAAGAATGACATAAAAACAAGAATACAACAAGTGAAATATATAAAGATCAGTACATAATGGAAAATCTAATGTCCGTGAATGAGTGAGCTGGCAAGGAACAAATGTGCCATCACTCTCGGTAGATAAATCTAGTACAGCGCAATGAAGTATTCCTAACATATACCCGCATGACCAACATACATGTCAGAGAAATAGAAAACTGATATGTGTCATCCTAGATCATGACATGTTGAGCTTGATATCTCAACACCATGCACATGAAAGAAAGGGATATTGAGTCTATTGACTGTGTACAGAAGTGTGAGAGACACATGAGAAGCACACATAAGAAGCACAAATGCAACAAAACACACAAAGAAGATGGATGGTCGGAATAGCTCTCTCTATTAACAATGTTCAAACTTGAAGTAAGAGTTGAATAATATCCCTAAGTAAAAATTATCACCACATATCTGTGTATCAAGTACGTGTTAACATGGGGAGAAGCCTCTAGCTAGCACTAGAGTAAAAAGTACACATGTATAGGGAAAAGGTTCATATCAAAGCTACTCCAGGAACACATAAGTATAACAAACCCCCTTGGAGTGAATGATGTGAACACATGCAGGGAGTCATAGATGAGCACACTGTAATAATCCTAAAGCTTTGCAAAAAGCTTCAAAATTTTCCCGTGGAAGAGCTTCGCTGAATATGTTTGTGACATTATCTTGTGTAGGCACATATACCGAATCAACATTTGTTGCATGAAGGCGCTCTCTTACATAGTGATAATGCACCTCAATATGTTTATTCTGTGCATGAAATACTAGGTTTCCTGCAATAGCCTAATCCACTCTGACTATGAGTGAGAAAATGCATAGCAAAATCAATCTCCATGCAAAGACCCATCAATAGGCATCTCTGCCATATACACTCCAATGTAGCTATGAAAGTTGCCCAGTACTCAGCTTCACAACTCAATTTTTCCACTATAGGTTGCTTCTTACTCAACCAAGATATGCATGAGTCTCCAACAAAAAAGAAATTACCACTAGTGGACACATTAGTATAATCAACCAACCCAATTAGTATCTATAAAAGCATGCAAGCATGACTAGATATCTCTTCCATGAAAAAGAACTAAAATCACAGTGCCTTTGAGATATCTAAACACATGTTTCACTCCTTGCCAATGCTTAGTGTCAGGGCTATGTGTGAATCGACTCAAATGGGAAAGTGCATATGCTGATAAAGAGATGTGTCAAATTCATCACTAGAATCATCAACTAAGAGCCTCAATCCTATCTCAACTTGCATGGAAACTGGCATGCAATCCTCCAATTCAAAATGCTGAAGTATTTTTTTAGCATATTTTGCTTCATACCTATGAATTCCCCCCTCAATGGATACAAACGGGACTCCAAGATAGTAGCTCAAAAGAACAAGATAAGTTTCAAATGCATCACTATAATCATCAACCAAGAACCTAAATCCTATCTCAACTTGCATGGAAAATGGCTTGCAATCCTCAAAGTCAAAATGCTGAAGTAGTTTTTCAACATACTTTGCTTCATGCGTACAAATTCCCCTGTAGAGGAGGTACTGGGGTATCCGCTTTTAATCAAAAGTAGAGAATGAAAATTAACCACATCCAGTACGTCGCCTACTCAAGGGGGGTTCTCTTTAGGGAAGTATACCCTTTAACATTTCTGTGAGCAGGTAGATAACAAGAATTGCACAGAGTGGTACATACTTCAGGAAATATGAACGACAATTGACCAAGGAAGACCAGACACTTCTTGATTCGATTCAGATGATTACAAGATTAGGCAGAGAGATGCTCAAGGTGCAAACTTAGACTATAAGTTACACTTAGGGCTAACAAGCCACCCTATGAGCAAATAACTTCAATACAACAGATTCTTCCCATCAGCATAAGGTGCCACTGTTATGCCGACTAACTCAGAACAATACAAATGGTAGAATCTCTAAGAGAATATAGTTCAATCACCAATACTGACTTACGGAAATGAAAGAAAATCCAAGGCACTTTCTTAGGGGGTGGCTAGGCGGATGAGTGTGGGGTGAGGGGGCGGAGGCGGTGGAGGCGGGGGGGGGGGGGGGCTAGTGGAGGAAGGGGGGGGGTAGTGGAGCTAGGTGGAGGGGACTGGCGGAGGCGGGGGCGGAGGCGGCATGCGGGGGCGGAGGCGGAGTCGGGTGCGGGTGGCGAAGGGGGGCGGAGGCGGGGGGGGGGGGGGGGTAGTGGAGGAAGGGGGGGGTAGTGGAGCTAGGTGGAGGGGAATGGCGGAGGCGGGGGCCTGCGGGCGGGGCGGGAGGCGGAGGCCTGCGGGCGGGGCGGAAGGCGGAGGCCTGCGGGCGGGGCGGAGGGCGGAGTCCTGCGGGCGGGGGCGGAGGGCGGAGGCCTGCGGGTTGGAGAGGAGGGCGGAGGCCTGCGGGCTGGGGCGGAGGGCGGAGGCCTGCGGGCGGGGGCGGAGGGCGGAGCCCTGCGGGATGGGGAGGAGAGAGAAAGAAGGTGGGAAGAGAGAGGGGGAGAGAGAGAGGGAGGGCACGCGGGGGCGGGGGAGGAGAGAGAAAAGAGAGAGAGAGAGAGAGAGAGAGAGAGAGAGAGAGAGAGAGAGAGAGAGAGAGAGAGAGAGAGAGAGAGAGAGAGAGAGAGAGAGAGAGAGAGAGAGAGAGAGAGAGAGAGAGAGAGAGAGAGAGAGAGATAGAGAGAGAGAGAGAGAGAGAGAGAGAGAGAGAGAGAGAGAGAGAGAGAGAGAGAGAGAGAGAGAGAGAGAGAGAGAGAGAGAGAGAGAGAGAGAGAGAGAGAGAGAGAGAGAGAGAGAGAGAGGGAGAGAGAGAGAGAAAGGCAGGGACGGGGGAGGAGAGAGAGAGAGAGAGAGAGAGAGAGAGAGAGAGAGAGAGAGAGAGAGAGAGAGAGAGAGAGAGAGAGAGAGAGAGAGAGAGAGAGAGAGAGAGAGAGAGAGAGAGAGAGAGAGAGAGAGAGAGAGAGAGAGAGAGAGAGAGAGAAAGGCAGGGACGGGGGAGGAGAGAGAGAGAGAGAGAGAGAGAGAGAGAGAGAGAGAGAGAGAGAGAGAGAGAGAGAGAGAGAGAGAGAGAGAGAGAGAGAGAGAGAGAGAGAGAGAGAGAGAGAGAGAGAGAGAGAGAGAGAGAGAGAGAGAGAGAGAGAGAGAGAGAGAGAGAGAGAGAAGAAGAGGGGTTCATATGCGGGGAAAAGAGAGAGAAAAAATGGAAAAGAGGGAGGAGGAAAAAGAGAGAGAGAGAGAGAGAGAGAGAGAGAGAGAGAGAGAGAGAGAGAGAGAGAGAGAGAGAGAGAGAGAGAGAGAGAGAGAGAGAGAGAGAGAGAGAGAGAGAGAGAGAGGAGAGAGAGAGAGAGAGAGAAAGGCAGGGACGGGGGAGGAGAGAGAGAGAGAGAGAGAGAGAGAGAGAGAGAGAGAGAGAGAGAGAGAGAGAGAGAGAGAGAGAGAGAGAGAGAGAGAGAGAGAGAGAGAGAGAGAGAGAGAGAGAGAGAGAGAGAGAGAGAGAGAGAGAGAGAGAGAGAGAGAGAGAGAGAGAGAGAGAGAGAGAGAGAAGAGGGGTTCATACGCGGGGAAAAGAGAGAAAAAAATGGAAAAGAGGGAGGAGGAAAGAGAGAGAGAGAGAGAGAGAGAGAGAGAGAGAGAGAGAGAGAGAGAGAGAGAGAGAGAGAGAGAGAGAGAGAGAGAGAGAGAGAGAGAGAGAGAGAGAGAGAGAGAGAGAAGAGAAAGGGGGAGAGAGAGAGAGGGGAAACGAGGGGGAGAGAGAGAAAAGGGAACTAGATGAGAAAGTGAGAGGCCGGAAAACAAATCAACCGAATTGGAAGCAAATCTGACTGCATCTGAGAGCTTTCCTCCACATCAGAATGCCAAGAGCTCTGACCTCTACAGACCCCCACATCAAGCTTTTGCACCGTCTCGGTGCAATCTCTTCCTTATTCTGCTTATTTCAAGAGATCTAGTTATACTGCAATTACTGAAAAAACATGATATGTACAAAGGGTGTAATGCTTCCATTTTGACCTAGTTCAGATACTTCTTCACCCGGGAGATGTTGACGAGGGGCATCCTTTTACCTTGCAGATCTTCCAGATGCACTGCACCATGTGGCAATACCTTGATAACCTTATATGGTCCTGTCCATTTGGGTGCCAATTTAGTTGGAATTGCCGGGACTTGATGCACTAAAACCATGGACCCTTCTTGAACTTCATTCGATCTCAGATACCTGTCATGTAATTTCTTGCGCTCTTCTTGTGTTACCTGAAGTTTTTGCATTGCTCCTTCTCTGTATTCTTCTAATGCCACCAATCTCTGAATGGGGGGTTCAATTCCAATGGTTTTGATTTCCATTTCCTTTCTGATGATAAACTCAAATGGTGCCAATGCCTCTTTCCCATAAACTAAGCGAAATGGAGTTTCACCTGTGGTTCCCCTCTTTGTGGTTCTGAAAGCCCAAATTGCACCGATCAGTGCTAACGGCCAGGAGCTTTGATGATCAAAAGCTAATTTGCGAAGCAGTCCAATCAAAATTTTATTGGAACTTTCTGCTTGGCCATTTGCCCTGGGGTAGTAGGCACAAGCTTTTTTATGGAAGATTTTGTACCTGTCAAACATAAACTGGAGCAATTGATTTACAAAATGTGTGCCCCTATCGCTAGTAATTTCCAGAGGGCAACCAAATCTTGAGAAAATACGTTTATACATAAATTTAGCTACTGTTAAAGCCGTGCAGTCCACAGTAGCTTTAGCCTCTATCCATTTAGTGGCATAGCATGTGGCCATCAAGATATACTTTTTACCTCCTGGTTGCCCAGTTGGGCTAATAGGCCCTATGAAATCAAGACCCCATCGTTCAAATGGGAGCCATCCTGTAGATATAACCAATGGTTGGAAATTCAATCTGGTTGGCGCGGGAGCACACCTCTGACAGATGTGGCATTCTTTTGCAAACTTGAGTGCATCCTTGAAAATATGAGGCCACCATAATCCTTTGTAGATGATTCTATGAGCCAATTCTTCCCCCTTTAGATGTCCTTCATTGTGTGCAGCCTCTAGCAAAAGGTTTACCTCCTCTGGATAGACACATCTTCTCAAGATATCATCCTGACAGTATTTATATAAAATTCCATTTATAAGAGAATATGCTTTAGTTTTTAGGAGCAATCTTCTCTTTTCTACAGGTGTCAAGTGTTCTGGGATCTTTCCAGTAGTAAGCACATGGAGAATTTCATCATACCAACCAGTCCGTATTGCTACTAGAAAAAGATTGATATCCACCAATTCATCATTAATACCTGTTGCCTTTTCGCTCATTGCCGTCCTGGACACTTGTATCTACAGTATATCCAGTGGTTTTTCCTGAATCAAATCCTTCTTCCAAGTGCAGTTGCAGTTGGCTATTGGTATTTGTTGAAATCCATAGTTTATTTTTTCCCCAATCTTGCAAAGCTTTTGCTTGTCTCAGCCAAGGTCTCCCCAGGAGCAAAGGATAGGAAGTCTCCTGTGGAAGTGCAATAACAACAAAATCCAACACAAAGTGGCAACCCTGTACTACCATCAATACCTTTTCAATAATGCCAAGTGGCGCAACCCGATGTTGATCTGCCAATGTAACCGTGAATGGTGCCAACTTGGTGGGGTTCAATTTCAACTTCTTCATTGTAAAATCTGGCATCAAATTGATACCCGAGCCTCCGTCTATGATCACACCTGTAATAGCTTCATCCTTTATACAAACTAATAATCTCGAACTCTGGTAGTCTGCTAAGGGTGCAGGAGGAAAATCAACCATGAAACCATCTATACTAGGTGATTGGACCAAGTGAGCTGAGTGTATAATCTTCAGTAAGTCACTTCTTATTTTTGAATCCATCCTTATAAGTTCATATAGACTGACCTTGTGATGAATACCTTTCAAGATCTGTTCAATGTTTACCTTCTGAGTATTTTCTTGTAGACGTGTTGGTTGGCCCCTTAGAGAAGTAGTCATTTCTTCATAAGCTCCTTCAATTTCCACTTGGTCCTTCCATCTAGACTTCTTTTCTTCCTCTTTATCCTCAAAACCTTGTTGTTCATCTCTCTCGGTTGCAGCTGCTTGCCTAGCTCTAGTCATCATGGGTATTGCAGAGGATGAAACGGCATAAGACTGAGTAGTTTTTCCTTCTTCATGTGGAGAGACTGCAATCATATGAATTGGAGCAGGACGACCTCTCAGGCAATCTTTGGTATAATGATCCTTGGCCTCTGGACAATGTTGACAAGGAGGTGCGTCCTCTGGAAGAGAACACCGATTTTGCATGTGACCATACTCACCACAACGATAGCACATCAAAGGTCTATTATATCTAGGCTTTGCAGGCCTATTCTCCTCTCTATTAGATGTATTTGAAGTGCTAGCATAATATGAATCCAAATTTTGAGGGTTACCTCTCTGCTGTGTACCCTTGAGGTAGTAGCAATCCCTTGCTTCATGACCATCTTTCCCACAAAATTGACAGCTTACCTTGGCAGGGCAATTAGCATTGGAGTGTCCATTGTTGTTACAGATTGTACACCAAATTTGTCTCCTTATATCCTGAGTGGTCTTCAAATCTTCTAACTCTCGGCGAAGTTGAGCTACTTCATCATCAGTGCGACGCAGTGGTGGCAAGACCTTCTCTTCTTGTTGATTTTGTTGCATCTTCAATGCTTCCAATTCCCTCCTTAGTTGCTCAATAGGATCCAGATCTGCAGCATACTTTGGTTGTGTATCCCCTTCAAAATGTTGCCTTGCTTCTTCAATGCGTGATGCCGCTGCAACAAAATCGTTGAGGGTAGCATCCAATCTAAGAGACTCACGAAGCTTTTGTTGAGATGACCTGGGCAGAGCCTTCTCAATCCACTTTTTAACCAAGAAATCACCTGGAGCATGTGGTAGTCGTGCAACAAGTGCTTTTGTTCTAGTGTGAAGTTCATGAAAAGATTCACCTGATCTTAGCTTCAAATTCTCTAGCTGATCTAGAGCCCTTTCTGAGGAATCACTTGGTTGGAATGTCTCTGAGAATGCCGCCTTCAGAGCCTCCCATGTAGTGAAATAGCCATCTGCATATTGACTATACCATTTATCTGCAAGACCCTCCAATGTGGATGGAAAAAGTGCCAACATTGCATCTTCTCTATTCTGCAGACCACGTCCACGGCATAAAGAGATAAATCTCCTCACATGATCATCAGCATCTTCATATGCATGTCCCTTGAAGGTAGGAAATTTGATGTTTAATCTGGAGAGTAGATGAGCGAGATCCTCCATTTGTACTGGGGTTTCTTCTGACGTATCTGAGGAGAAGTCTAGAGTTCTCCTATACCCTTCTTTTGACAATGGTGTCGCACCCAAATCAATAGACAAATTTAGGGAGGACAGAGGGGAGGTAGACTCACTAGCCGTGGTGATTATTGCTAACTTGTTAAGGCTCCTTCGAACACGAAGAGATTCCTTATCTGCTCGCGTATGGGTCATGTACCTATTCGCAATTGCAATAGAGAAAAACACCTCTCACAGAAATGCAAAGGTCCCACCAGGCGTGCCAAACTGTAGAGGAGGTACTGGGGTATCCGCTTTTAATCAAAAGTAGAGAATGAAAATTAACCACATCCAGTACGTCGCCTACTCAAGGGGGGTTCTCTTTAGGGAAGTATACCCTTTAACATTTCTGTGAGCAGGTAGATAACAAGAATTGCACAGAGTGGTACATACTTCAGGAAATATGAACGATAATTGACCAAGGAAGACCAGACACTTCTTGATTCGATTCAGATGATTACAAGATTAGGCAGAGACATGCTCAAGGTGCAAACTTAGACTATAAGTTACACTTAGGGCTAACAAGCCACCCTATAAGTAAATAACTTCAATACAACAGATTCTTCCCATCAGCATAAGGTGCCACTGTTATGCCGACTAACTCAGAACAATACAAATGGTAGAATCTCTAAGAGAATATAGTTCAATCACCAATACTAACTTACGGAAAGGAAAGAAAATCCAAGGCACTTTCTTACACTATAGTGCTCATAGCCCTCAACTGAGAAGCCTACCCTCTGTACACACACTACAGAGTAGCTCCTACAATAGGCTTGAAACCACTAAGTGCAAGAGAGTACTTTTGCACGTATACACACGTCAAGGTAACTCCAAAAATATGCACCTTGTACATGAACTTCCGTGTCCAAATGAGCACAAATCCCTTGATTTTATAGGCCCCAATAGGCCAAGAGGGCCTTGCCGAATCTTCACGTCCACTGATCACGCGCCGGTTAATCACCCAAAATTGGGGGGTAGGTCAAATATTCCACTTGATTTGAATTTGATCCCAAAGATAGGTGGTCGTCGTGAATGGTTGGCGGCCACTTTTACTCTTGACAATACACTTTTACCATTGCACCTTTGTCTTGAGCCTTCCACTGCCCACATGATGTGCGAGACCCAATCTTGCTTTTGATACATTGTACTTCTGGACCCATGTTCATCCTGAGAAAAGCTCCTTCATGATTGGCTTAGATGTCTAGATGTCATTTTCTTCTATGCTTTGCACGCTCCTCACAGCCAAGTGTCTTCTGACAGGTGTGTGCATGTATGAATATATGTGTGTAGGTGTATGTGGGCCTATAAGTGGGGTGATAGGGTATGTGTGTGGGGATGCATGTATGTGTTGATGTGTGTGTGATGGGTGGGTGCGCATGTGTATGGGTGTGAGAGTGTGTGTGCTTATGTGTGTGGTTGTGCGTGAGTGTGTGTGTATGTGTGTGAGTAAATGTGTATGTATACGAGTGTGTGCGTGTGTGTGTTGATGTGTGTGGGAGTGTGTGTAAGGATGTGCAGGTGTGGGGGTGTGTGATTGTTCTAGTGTGTGAGTGTGCCGGTGTGTGTAGAAGGGAGGTGTGAGGGAGATAGAGAGTGAGGAGGTGCGACGGGTGGGTTGTGAGGTGTGAGGGGAGATGTGAGGGATAGAGGCGGATGGGGTGCTAGTGGAGGAGGGGGGTGGCTAGGCGGAGGAGTGTGGGGTGAGGGGGCGGAGGCGGTGGAGGCGGGGGGGGCTAGTGGAGGAAGGGGGGGTAGTGGAGCTAGGTGGAGGGGACTGGCGGAGGCGGGGGCGGAGGCGGCATGCGGGGGCGGAGGCGGAGTCGGGTGCGGGTGGCGAAGGGGGGCGGAGGCGGGGGGGGGGGGGGGTAGTGGAGGAAGGGGGGGGTAGTGGAGCTAGGTGGAGGGGAATGGCGGAGGCGGGGGCCTGCGGGCGGGGCGGGAGGCGGAGGCCTACGGGCGGGGCGGAAGGCGGAGGCCTGCGGGCGGGGCGGAGGGCGGAGTCCTGCGGGCGGGGGCGGAGGGCGGAGGCCTGCGGGCTGGAGAGGAGGGCGGAGGCCTGCGGGCTGGGGCGGAGGGCGGAGGCCTGCGGGCGGGGGCGGAGGGCGGAGCCCTGCGGGCTGGGAGGAGAGAGAAAGAAGGTGGGAAGAGAGAGGGGGAGAGAGAGAGGGAGGGCACGCGGGGGCGGGGGAGGAGAGAGAAAAGAGAGTGAGAGAGAGAGAGAGAGAGAGAGAGAGAGAGAGAGAGAGAGAGAGAGAGAGAGAGAGAGAGAGAGAGAGAGAGAAGAGAGAGAGAGAGAGAGAGAGAGAGAGAGAGAGAGAGAGAGAAGAGAGAGAGAGAGAGAGAGAGGAGAGAGAGAGAGAGAGAGAGAGAGAGAGAGAGAGAGGGAGAGAGAGAGAGAGAAGAGAGAGTACGAGAGGGAGGAGAGAGAGAGAGAGAGAGAAGAGAGAGAGAGAGAGAGAGAGAAGAGAGAGAGAGAGAGAGAGAGAGAGAGAGAGAGAGAGAGAGAGAGAGAGAGAGAGAGAGAGAGAGAGAGAGAGAGAGAGAGAGAGAGAGAGAGAGAGAGAGAGAGAGAGAGAGAGAGAGAGAGAGGAGAAGAGAGAGAGAGAGAGAGAGAGAGAGAGAGAGAGAGAGAGAGAGAGAGAGAGAGAGAGGAGAGACGAGAGAGAGAGAGAGAGAGAGAGAGAGAGAGAGAGAGAGAGAGAGAGAGAGAGAGAGAGAGAGAGAGGAGAGAGAGAGAGAGAGAGAGAGAGAGAGAGAGAGAGAGAGAGAGAGAGAGAGAGAGAGAGAGAGAGAGAGAGAGAGAGAGAGAGAGAGAGAGAGAGAGAAAGGCAGGGACGGGGGAGGAGAGAGAGAGAGAGAGAGAGAGAGAGAGAGAGAGAGAGAGAGAGAGAGAGAGAGAGAGAGAGAGAGAGAGAGAGAGAGAGAGAGAGAGAGAGAGAGAGAGAGAGAGAGAGAGAGAGAGAGAGAGAGAGAGAGAGAGAGAGAGAGAGAGAGAGAGAGAGAGAGAGAGAGAGAGAGAGAGAGAGAAGAAGAGGGGTTCATATGCGGGGAAAAGAGAGAGAAAAAATGGAAAAGAGGGAGGAGGGAAGAGAGAGAGAGAGAGAGAGAGAGAGAGAGAGAGAGAGAGAGAGAGAGAGAGAGAGAGAGAGAGAGAGAGAGAGAGAGAGAGAGAGAGAGAGAGGGAGAGAGAGAGAGAGAGAAAGGTAGGGACGGGGGAGAGAGAGAGAGAGAGAGAGAGAGAGAGAGAGAGAGAGAGAGAGAGAGAGAGAGAGAGAGAGAGAGAGAGAGAGAGAGAGAGAGAGAGAGAGAGAGAGAGACAGAGAGAGAGAGAGAGAGAGAGAGAGAGAGAGAGAGAGAGAGAGAGAGAGAGAGAGAGAGAGAGAGAGAGAGAGAGAGAAGAGAGAGAGAGAGAGAGAGAGAGAGAGAGAGAGAGAGAGAGAGAAGAAGAGGGGTTCATACGCGGGGAAAAGAGAGAAAAAAAATGGAAAAGAGGGAGGAGGAAAGAGAGAGAGAGAGAGAGAGAGAGAGAGAGAGAGAGAGAGAGAGAGAGAGAGAGAGAGAGAGAGAGAGAGAGAGAGAGAAGAGAAAGGGGGAGAGAGAGAGAGAGGGGAAACGAGGGGGAGAGAGAGAAAAGGGAACTAGATGAGAAAGTGAGAGGCCGGAAAACAAATCAATCGAATTGGAAGCAAATCTGACTGCATCTGAGAGCTTTCCTCCACATCAGAATGCCAAGAGCTCTGACCTCTACATCCCCCCTCAATCGATACAAACTAGATGCCAAGTCAGTAGCTCAAAAGAACAATATAAGTGACATCTAAAGTATGCTACAAATTAGCCATAAGAATTTCAAGTTTTGCATCACATGACCCAATCAAGAGTATGTCATCGACATAAAGAACAAGCATTGTAAGATCATCCCCATCTTTGCATACATAGATTGTGCTTTCAATGGGACTACATGTGAAGCGAAGAGCAATCAAGTGCTTATAGATTCTATCATACCATGCACCTAGAGCTTGCGTGAGAGCATACAAGGCTTTATGCAAGTGACAAACCATGTTCTCTTGCTCTTTCATGGCAAATCTAGGAGGCTTCTTCATATAGAACTCTTCTTGCAAATCGCCATTCAAGAAAGCCGTTTTTATGTACAATTAGTGCACTTTCTAATCTTGTTGGGCAACAAATGCAACCACGATATTAATGGTAGTCATGAGGGAAGTAGGTGCAAAAGTTTCATCATACTCAATGCCATATTGTTGTGCATATCCTTTGGCAACCACTATAGATTTGGAGCAATCAATGCTACCGTCAGACTTTTTCTTAATCTTGTAAAACCACTTTGTACTAATGGCATTTTTCCCTTTTGGAAATTCACATAACTCCCAAGTACCATTCCTATATATGGAATCCATTTTTGATTGCATAGCACTCATCCATTATGGATTGTCACATCTTCAAAATTAAGTGGCTCTTCATTACATGTTGTTGCAATAAGAGAATAATCCACAAAATTACTTCATGCATGGCAAGAGCTTGATCTTGTTCTACCAAGAAAATTTCCACTCAATGTGTTTTCCTACAAAGCTTGTTTGATCCACTTTCACATAGTTTGTGCACTCTTCATAGACATGCATCATTATTTAATACATCGTCAACATGTATATCATGCGTTGTTGTTGAGATTTTCTCTCCTCTCTCACTCATGAAGGCCTAGAGGAAACACATTCAGTGAAGGTAGCCAGAATTCCCTGAGAAGTCCAAGATGCATCAGGGATGTCAAAGGGAGTTCACATGCAAACTTTGGAAGAAATCAAGCAAATCGAGGGTAGCAGTCAAAGCTAGTCAAACTTTGGAAATTAGGGCAAAAGTTTCAATGTCTCCAAATCACATGAAAATTCATATACTTGTAAAGCCTATCAAAGGCAGTCTATAGCCCGAATTTCACATGAAAATGGATTTTCTAGCACATTGATATGCCATGTGCATTTTGTAAAAAATATAATTTTCCACTTAAACCCTACAAAATTTTGTATAGGATTTTTTTTTAGCCATATGTTGTGGCATGTATAAAGACCATATGTGGATACATATTTGTACAAAGTTTCAAGGCTATCAGAGCTTCCTAGACACCTTAATGCCACCTTGCAAGCTTCCGAATGTAGTCAAACTTGTACAAGGAAGATTCAGATGGGAGTTTTTTTTTCATATTCCTAAAGGAGGCCTTTCAAAACATAGTCCTACAAACTTTTATCTTCATCACAGGATATTTGAAGGGTCAAAGAGCACAAAATCCAGTTTTGAAGGTCACCGCAGTTTTCTAGAATAAGAAAATTGAAGGCTTGAAGGACTGCCACATGGCAAAATATGATTGAACCATGTTGTATGGTCAAGATGAGCTCATATTCAAGGGTGGAGATGCACTAAAGAATAAAGGAAGGAGTATCCACGAGTTTTTTCATCAAAGAAGACTTTTTTGACAATTGAAGATCCATAATGCAAAGTTTCTCCAAAAATAGTGGCTTATCTTATCCGAATTGATGTCAGCAGTGATCTGACGGTCCAGATCATCCCCAGATCCAATGGTGGAGAATGAAGGCGCCTAAATTTCCCTCCTTTACACTACATTTGATAGAAAGAAAAATTCCAAGCCATTCATTTGATTAATCAAATGGTTGTAGTCGAAAGTAGTGATCCTAGAGTTGAGAGTTGATTTCTCTAGATCCAAGGGCCCAAATTCATTCAAAAAACTATATAAACCCCCCTCCAAACTCCTAGAGCATCATTGTTAGGCATCCATAGGGCTCTTGCTAGCTTAAGGTTTCCTTGAGACGATCGCCCTCGGTTGAGCGAGTGAGGATCCAAGGTGGGCTAGTATAAGTATAGTACCTAGTTTCAAATTTAAGTTAGAACTCCAATCTAGGATAGGCTCTTGAAACCAGCATCTCTATCTTGACTCACCGTCGCTGGAGTGTGTGAGTGAGTTAGAGCTGGTTTTAATAAGTCTTAGACTTCTTTAGTTAGACGTTACGAGCCTAGATATACATAGGGTCAATGAAGTAGAACTCATCTTCTTACGTGTGACATTCCGTTGAACTGTCATGGTTTGAAGGTCGGAACCGCCTTTGATTAGTAGACTGCTTAGCTTGACGTATCACGATGATCTTATACATGTATCTTAATTCAAATCCTTTTAATTCATGTCACTTGTCACTTGTCTCTTGTCTCTTGTCTCTCAGTCTCCTAAGTATTTTTACATGTCTTCTATTTTCTTCTATGTGTGAGAAGGCTCCGCAGTATTGCGTTGAACTAGTGAGGATGTTTCATTGAGCTTGTGATTAAACTCTATCATCATAATTCACTTGCATGCATATAATCCATACATACCCATACATATTGATTAGTTTCTGAAAGTGTATAAGAAGCTCCAATCTTGGACCATTCTTCCTTTTGAAACTGATTTATGTGTAAGGATTCCATCTATTCTTGTCATGCATACATATCATCCAAAGAAGACTATGCATATGGATTAGATTTAGGAAGTGTTTAAGAAGCTCCTTCAATGGACCATTCTTCCTTCCAAATTTGATTCGTCTGTATGGTTCTCTTTCATTCTTATGAGTCATGTTCATAAATCTAACTTGCACTCCTACATTCCCATTCCCATAATCATTTCAACATCTCTCTTCTCCATAATCAACATTAGTTTCACTTTCATGTCCTTGAACCTTCCAACATTCATTAGCTTCATACACCCTGTGTGTGCCACGACCGGACCCGATCCACCCGGATTGGGATCACCTCCACATTTGAACCCGATGTGAAACGCTTCATGGCATTTTCTTCCCATCTTGTTGGGAGGTTGTGATCCATATCCTTTGTTTCATATTTTTCATCCTCATCATATCATCATCATTAGTCTTGAGTGTTGCACTAGATTTCTCACAGTATCGTGCACATCTTCATCGTGAAGTAAACGCATTTTTGAGAGATCTAGAGCATTGTGCATCACTTGCTTATTCACATAAGATGGAGGAAGGATTCAAATCCCTTATTGTTGAGAAACAAGGCCAAAGAATAGTCTCTTCTATGTTGAGAGAGAAGGAAAAATTCAATGGCGTCAACATCACAAGCTACTTAGATTTGTTTGAAGAGCAAGCTATGATTTTTGGTCTTCCTGAAGATCTTTTGATATCATTCTTTGAACGAATTGTTGATAGCTCTATCATAAACCGTGTCACTCAATATGATAGTCTTCCTTGGAGTGATTTTAGAAAGGAGATGCTCAAAGAATTCTATCTTGAAGATTATAGCCAACATAATCGGGATGGATTCTTATGATGGGTCAATTCACCAAAGCCTAGTAGCTCTATTACTCACTTACAAAATGAGTATATTAGATGCTATGAACAACTTCCTGATGAGGATAAGATAACTTTCGAACCTGATCTTGTGATCAATTTTCTTAAGCTTCTTCATCCTGAAACTCGTAGGAAAGTTGCACGGCGATTAGAAGAACCGGATAAGCGCTATGGTCTTACTGACAATTGGCAAAAAGTGCGTAAAGTAGTAGAGGCTGTAGCCCATAGACATCAAAGACAATCCATGCTTTATGAGAAAACTAGTCTTCCTCAAGCTAGCCTTCAACAAACTAAGGAGAAAGTTAGAGAACAATCCCATGCTATGATTTTTGACTCTACTCCTATTCCTCAAATGATGGAGCCTACTCAAGGTTTTAAAGTAGAGCCAAATAAAAGTGTAGTTGAACAATCTCAAGTGGAAATTCTCACTAAGAAAATGGAAAGTCTTATTGCTACACAATCCAATTTGGCCAAGACTATAGATGCTTTACAATCTAATTACACCAAAACTTTCCAAAATCAAATGAGCCCAATGTCTTTTCAAGAGCCTAATCAACATGTTATAGCTACCAATCAAAATCCACAAGTAGCTCCTACTCAAGCATATCAAGTTCCTCCAATGCATAATCCTTCAATGCAAAATCCTCATCATGTGCAAAATCCTCAAATGTATCAAAACATGTATCCTCAAGCTTCTCAAATAGCTTTTCAAAATCCTCGAAATCAAAATTTTCAGAATCATCAACCGTACAATATGGAAGCTCCTCTTGCACCTCAAGTACCACACGTTGCTCCCCAAGCTCCTCAAATACATCAATTGCCTTTTCAACATCCTAATTATCCTGTTCAAGCAATACCTTATCAAAAAATTCCTCAATTTCAAAATTTCCCACCACAAGTTAATCAAAATCCTCAAAATCAAAATGGTTTTGTGCATGGTCCTCGTAGGTGTCCTTGGTGTGATTCGTTAAAGCACTTTTTGAGAGATTGTGAACTATCGAAGGCTGCTAAGGAGCAACGACTAGTAATAGACATAGACAAGAAAATCTGTGACTATCGATCTAGGCTACCTTTGCAAAGAAATTATGGTAAGGGAGGAATGAAAAAACACTATGAAAATATAACCATAATGGATGTAGGAACTAGAGGAGTGAAACTAGAAGCTCTTGATGAGCAACAAGTAGAATCAAGTAAACCGACAAAGGAAGGTGATTGTTCCATAGAGGCTTTAGTAAGAGCACGAGATGAAATTAGGAGAATAATGGCTTGGGAATCACCGATAGAAGATCAATCTCTTATTTCTCATATATCCAATGTAGAAGAAAAACGAAAAAGAGATGAAGTTGAGCCTAGTGAAAGAAGAGTGACTCGAAAACAAACCTTGGAGGGAATAGAAACAATCATAGAGCAAGGAGAAACATCACATTCCAAAGATAAAAAACAAGAATCACAACCCAGTGAATAAAAACAAGAGGAGAGACAAAAAGGGAAGAAGACAACGCAAAGAAAAACAGAACCAAAGCCTTTAGATAAACAAGAACAATCAAAACAAACTGAAGAACAAACACAAGAACATGATAAAAAACAAGGTCTTGAGCAAAAACAAAAGAAACCAAAGAGAAAACCTAAAGCCACCTTGATTTCAGAAATTGAGAGAAAAATAGATCCTATGGAGATTTTAGATGACATTTTGCTTAAGAGTCAAGTGACTATGTCTTTAGAACAAGTTTTCTCTATTGCAAAGCCTGTTTTTAAAGATAACTTTATCGGCCTAATTAAAAGGAAGAGGTTTTCACTTAATCTAGATACTGAGATGCAAGATTCTCTAGATCAAGATCAAGCTATGAATGACGCCTTAAACTTTGATGAATCTGATGATGATGAAGAAAATGTTAATAAAAATTTATTAGAACCTATTCAACCTGACCATGAAAATCATGAAAACAATCCTAAAAGTCACTTTAAAAGAAAATGTTGGTCTAGAGGTACATCAGAGATGCATGTTAAAATAGGAAATGATAAGAACACTATCACTGTAAATGCATTAGTAGATTCCGGCTCCGAAATCAATGTGATTTCAAAAGAAGTCTATGATAAGTTTCGATGGCCCATAGATAAAGATTGTGGATGGCATATGAGAACTGCAGATAATGGTGTAGGTACCCTATATGGAGCTTGTGCCAGTGTGCCCATATCCATAAGAGGAATCACAGAAGAGTTTCACTTTTTTATTCAAGATAATTGCTCCTATGAAGTTCTCTTAGGTCAACCCTTTATTTGTGAGAGTCGTATGGAAACTAAAGCCATGGATGATGGGTCTACCTATGCTAGATTTAAGTCTAAGGATGGAATGCAATCACTTCAAGTCATGAGAGTAGGAGTGAATCATCCTAGGAATCGATTGTCAATTAGAAATAAACCTATTGTTACTTAGAGTCATGAGCATGCTTGTAGTGATTGTGCACCTCGATTCATGTTTGGAGCTACATATGATCAAAATTTCGGATAGAATCCATTGTTGAGCGGGACAACTGTGGATATTGGTTTGACATCTCACATCCAACCAACATGTACAATAGTTTGTCACTTTGTTTTTCACATTCTAGATTAGATTTTCTTCATAAGAGTCAATTGTCCAAGTCTTTTATCAAAAAATCCAAAAAGATTATAAAAACAACAAAATCATGGAACATGATGAGAACATTGAGCATGTGATTGAAACATCTCATTGTTTCTCTACTCTTGAGGAGTTAGAGTTATGTCTTCAACAAAATTCTAATTCCCATATTATTCTTCTTTCTTCCCTTGATGAGTATGCTCTAATCCAGGAATATGCTCTCAATGTTGACAAGTGCTCAAAATTTAACCAAACACATGCTGCCTTAGTTGAATCAAAGTACAAAATTGTAGACAAAAAAATCAAACCCATAGCTCAACCATCACCTCAAGGAAGTAATGAAAAAATTATTGATGTGAAAAATGATCTAATTCTTCAGGATAAGAAAAACATAGGACATACATTCACAGATGAGACAATCAAACAGGTGAAAATTGGTAGAGATGATGACTTTATTTTTCCAACAGAGAGAGATAAATTTGAGAGAGTTATACAGAGCCATGGAAAAGCCTTTACTATGTATCCTCATGAGATTGGTTGCATAGATCCTAAGCTAGTTACACCCATGATAATCTTTACTATTCCACATATTCCATGGAATCTTCACCCTATACCAGTTCCAAAGGCTCACTTACCTGAGCTAATGAAACTAATTAAGGAGAAGATAAACATGAGAATTTTAGAGCCATATTTTGCACCTTACTCAAATCGATGGTTCACTGTGCCTAAAAAGAATGGGAAACTACGTTTTATTCAAGATCTCCAACCCGTCAATAAAGTCACCATAAGGAATGTAGGAACAGGACCCATTGTAGATGAGTTTGCTGAATCATTTTCAGGACATTCTATCTATTCAATGGGTGATTTATATTCTGGATATGACCAATTCCAATTAGCAATTGATAGTCGTGACATAAACACAATGAAAACTCCTTTAGGCTTAGTGCGAATGTGTACCTTACCTCAAGGAGTGACTAATTCTCTGGCTCATATGATGAGTGCTATGAATATGGTTTTACATCATTTTATCCCTCATATAACTATGCCATTCATTGATGATATTCCAATTAAAGGGAGTGAGGAACGTGTAAAGGACATTACTTTAGATTCATCTGGATGTCGTAAATTTGTTCTTGACCATATCTCTGATTGTGAAAGAATATTTCAACAATTTGAAGAGGTAGGTCTCACATTTTCCAAAGAAAAATCTATTTTTGGTGTTAACGAGGTTTTTATTGTTGGACATTTATGTGGACATTATGGTCGAAAGCCATACCCACAAAAAGTTGATGCCATTAGCAAGATTTTTGAAACATGTAACAACGTGAGTGAGGTACGTAGATTTCTTGGTGCTTGCATCTTTTATGTTATTTGGATCCCACACTTTGCTCATGTTGCTGATTGTCTCTATGACTTGTTGAGGAAGAAATGAAAATTTATTTGGACTAACAAACACACTCAAGCTATGCGTAAATTGAAGAAATTATTGCTTGAAGCTCCCATCCTTAAGCGTCTAGACTATTCTGCTAACAAACCTATTATATTGACTGTTGATACTAGCCCTATTGGTATAGGTTGGTTCATAAGTCAAGATGATAGTGAAGGGAATAGATATGCAGTTAGGTTTGGTGCCAAAATTTTACATGAAACACAACGAAAATATCCACAGATCAAACGAGAACTATGGGGTATGGTAACAGCTTTGAAAACAGACAAAGAATATTTCATTGGTGCAAATGTCAAAGTTGAGACTTATTGTTTGCCTCTCATTGGAATGATAGCCAATTGTTCATCTCCTAATATAGCCATGCTTAGATGGATCTCATATATTAAGTTCATAAATCCTGAGTTAGTTCATATTTCAGGTAAGTCAAAGTCAGTTGCTAATATGTTATCGAGAGCTAGATTTGATGATGATCTTGAAAGTGATCTAATAAAGAATGTGAATTTAGTTGACTATGTTCCACATATATATGAGTATGAGAAATTTCATGAGTCTGAGTATGAAAATGAATGGAGAGACATAGGAAAGTATCTAAGTACACTACAACTATTACCTACCTGGACTATGAATAGATTCCGTAACATTAGGAAACGAGCTTATAACTTTTTCCTATGTAACAGTTATCTTTGGAGACATGCTAAGGGTAAGGTTAAGAATCCACAACGAGTCCTAGGAAAAAGAGGGCTTCAATTGCAAGTAATGAAGGAAATGCATGAGACATTATGGCCAGGTCATAAAGGATTTTTTGGAACATATGAAAAAATTAGAATTATCTATTATTGGCCTAGGATGTATGTTGACATTAGTAGCTATGTTTCTACATGTTCTACTTGTCAACTTCATTCATCAGTCAAACATAGAGATCCGTTGCATCCTACTTATCCACCTTGTATTCACTACAAGTGGGTAGTAGATCTTGTAACTATGCCTAAAGGTATTGACAAAATGTGTTACATTGTACTTGCAAGAGAAGACTTAACTAATCATGTAGAGGGACGTGCACTATGATCTAAGACCACTTACAATGTTTGAAAATTCTTGCTTCAAGATGTCATAAGTCGCTTTGGGTACATAGAGAAAGTAGTTGCCGATCGTGGAGAGTTAAATGCGAGAGAAGCTAAAGTGTTCTTTGAGCATCACGGTATTTGTTTGTCTCTGATTACTGCATATAATCCAGAGGCCAATGGTAAAATAGAGAGAGGGCATCCACCTATTGTGAAAGCCATATCTAAAGCATGTAACAGTGACATCAAACAATGGCCTAGATTCTGACCTTTTGCACTTTGGGCGGATAGAATGACATGCACACGTACTACTGGACATATGCCTGTTGAACTCATGTACTGTCAAAACCATTGTTTCCAATTCAGCCTCATATTTCTACATGGTCAAATTTTTCTTGGTCTGAAAACATGTCTACTGATGATTTTTTGAGTTTGCGCATTAAACAGTTAGAACAAGGTAAATTAAGACTTGATGATGCCATTGAAAAATTAAGAGAATCTAGAATGAAGAACAATCATTATTTTGATAAAACTCATCGATTGTGTCCTAAGCCAGTTGAAGTAGGAGATTGGGTGCTCATTTATGATAGTACATTTGAATCTCAATATGATGCACGCAAAAAGCTTACTCAACGGTGGTTTGGGCCATACATTGTATCAAAAATCAACAACAATGGTACGTATGCTCTTTGTGAATTAAATGGTGTTGCACTAAAAACTTCGATTGCAGGTAAAAGGATAAAGCTATTCAAGAAACGTGATAATGACGAGTACATTTTGGATGATGACATTGAAGAAGATGACAACAATGAGGCCAATTCATAAACAAGAGTATCCATGTTAAAAAGAAAAAAAGTAAACTAAAAAAAAATAAAAAAAATATAAAAATATTATTAATTTTTCAAGTTCATGTTACTTTGTTTTTTTTCATTCTATTTTTTTCCGTTCTTGTTTCATGCATGTTTGTTTTCAGTCTTTG
This sequence comes from Ceratopteris richardii, assembly GCA_020310875.1. Lineage (NCBI taxonomy): Eukaryota > Viridiplantae > Streptophyta > Polypodiopsida > Polypodiales > Pteridaceae > Ceratopteris > Ceratopteris richardii. Next base: position 50,258,635 of record CM035432.1, on the reverse strand, counting down.
CATTGCATTGCATATCCACATCACTTGAGTCAAAAAAAAAAAAGCAAATGATGATTTCTCTACTTGTGTAAAATTGTATCTTAAGTAGTAACTTATCTATTAAGAAATTGATTATAATCTAGGATTGTGGAAAGATAGGGCATGTAGATTTGGAGGTTTATTTTGGTGAGATGACTTTCATATACAAACATGCATATGTATCCTGTATCCAAAGCATAATTGTTGAAATCCTAGCTCCTACTATTGCATGTTTCTACATCCTTAGTTTATTTCACAGCACTTGTATCGGAGTTTAAACGACTGTTCTCCGTCATCAAAAATGGTTGTACCTTGTATCGGGGTTTAATTTTTTCCCGTCATCAAAAAAGAAAAAAAAACAAAAAGCTACTACATATTACCAGGAAGTTTACACTTTCTTCCACCCCAAAAAAGTGATCGTAACCATAAAGTTGCCGAATCATCATCATCAAGGAAAAAAAAAGAGAGCAAGCCAAAGGAGGATAAAGAGGCATAGTAGAATAAATCACAGGCTATATAGGCAGCTTTATGCATTAGTGGAGTTTACTTAGATTTCCTTGCATGTTATTAGAGAAAGAGCATATTCATATTTATGTAGGAAAGTAGTTGATCTAAAATAAGCTAAAGATGAAAGATGTCTCTTGAAAATCCTAAATCTTTGTTTATAATGGTATTTAAGGTAGATTGCTTTATGAAAAAGGTACAAATTTTTCTTCAAGATGAGAGGAACTGATGCTTGAAACGACTCAATACATCCACTTCCACTTCATCTTGATGCTTGTTTGTTTTCTTTCTTGTTGTCAATGTTGCTTGTTCATTTGCATATATCTTGTTTATTCGTTCATGCATATTCATGTTGCGTGTTTCAATTCTTTCTTTCATGCAAATTTTGCTTCATGTCACATTGCCTACTCATTCATGCATATGATCAATTTTTCCTTCCATGTATGTTGCCTATAAAATATTTTGATGCCTGGAACATTTTCTTTTTCACAGATACTAGAGTGGCGCTTCCAGAGGAATCGCAGGTTTAGTGGGGGCGAATGTCGTCGAGATTTTCTCTCCTCTCTCACTCATAAAGGCCTATAGGAAACACATTCGGTGAAGGTAGCCAGAATTCCCTAAGAAGTCGCATCAAGGATGTCAAAGGGAGTTCACATGCAAACTTTGGAAGAAATCGAGCAAATCTAGGTAGCAGTCAAAGCTGGTCAAACTTTGGAAATTAGGGCAAAAATTTCAATGTCTCCAAATCACATGAAAATTCATATACTTGTAAAGCCTATCAAAGGCAGTCTATAGCCCGAATTTCACATGAAAATGGATTTTCTAGCACATTGATATGCCATGTGCATTTTGTAAAAAATGTATTTTTTCCAATTAGAGCCTACAAAATTTTGTATAGGATTTTTTGTTAGCCATATGGTTTGGCATGTATAAAGACCATATGCGGCTACATATTTGTACAACGTTTCAAGGCTATCAGAGCTTCGTAGACACCTTAATGCCACCTTGCAAGCTTCCAAATGTAGTCAAACTTGTACAAGGAAGATTCAGATGGGACTTTTTTTAGCATATTCCTAAAGGGGGCCTTTCAAAACATAGTCCTACAAACTTTTATCTTCATCAAAGGATATTTGAAGGGTCAAAGAGCGCAAAATCCAGTTTTCAAGGTCACCGCCATTTTCTAGAATAAGAAAATTGAAGGCTTGAAGGGCTTCCACATGGCAAAATATGATTGAACCATGTTGTACAGTCAAGATGAGCTCATATTCAAGGTAGAGATGCAATAAAGCATAAAGGAAGGAGGATCCACGAGGTTTTTCATCAAAGAAGACTTTTTTGACAGTTAAAGATCAATAATGCAAAGTTTCTCCAAAAATAGTGGCTTATCTTATGCGAATTGATGTCAGCACTGATCCGACAGTCCACATCATCCCCAGATCTAATGGTGGAGAATGAAGGTGCCTAAATTTCACTCCTTTATACTAGATTTAATAGAAAGAACAATTCCAAACCATTGATTTGATTAATCAAATGGTTGTAATGGAAAGTAGTGATCCTAGAGTTGAGAGTTGATTTCTCTAGATCCAAGGGTCCAAATTCATTCAAAAAACTATATAAATCCCCCTCCAGACTCCTAGAGCATCATTTTTAGGCATCCGTAGGGCTCTTGCTAGCTTAAGGTTTCGTTGAGATGATCACCCTTGGTTGAGCGAGTGAGGATTCAAGGTGGGCTAGTATGAGTATAGTACCCAATTTCAAATTTAAGTTAGAACTCCAATCTAGGATAGGCTCTTGAAACCAGCATCTCTATCTTGACTCACCCTCGGTGGAGCGTGTGAGTGAGTTAGAGCTGGTTTTAATGAGTATTAGACTTCTTTAGTTAGACGTTACGAGCCTAGACATACATAGGGTCAATGAAGTGGACCTCATCTTCTTACGTGTGACATTCGGTTGAACTGTCATTGTTTGAAGGTCGGAACTGCCTTTAATCAGTAGAGTGCTTAGCTTGACGTATCACGACGATCTTATACATGTATCTTAATTCAAATCCTTTTAATTCATGTCACTTGTCACTTGTCTCTTGTCTCTTGTCTCTCAGTCTCTTAAGTATTTTTACATGTCTTCTATTTTCTTCTATGTGTGAGAAGGCTCCGCAGTATTGCGCTGAACCAGTGAGGATGTTTCATTGAGCTTGTGATTAAACTCTATCATCATAATTCACTTGCATGCATAAAATCCATACATACCCATACGTATTTATTAGTTTTTGAAAGTGTATAAGAAGCTCCAATATTGGACCATTCTTCCATTCGAAACTGATTTATGTGTAAGGATTCCATCTATTCTCGTCATGCATACATATCATCCAAAGAAGACTATGCATATGGATTAGAATTAGGAAGTGTTTAAGAAGCTTCTTCAATGGACCATTCTTCCTTCCAAATTTGATTCGTGTGTATGGTTCTCTTTCATTCTTATCAGTCATGTTCATAAATCTAACTTGCACTCCTACATTCCCATTCCCATAATCATTTCAACATCTCTCTCTTCTCCATAATCAACATTAATTTCACTTTCATGTTCTTAAACCTTCCAACATTCATTAGCTTCATACACCCTGTGTGTGCCACGATCGGACCCGATCCACCCGGATTGCGATCACCTCCACAACATGCACTAAATTGCATGCTCATTTTTAGCCATATTTTGATGCAAATTTTCAGCCATAAATGACTAGAAATTTCTAGTAGTTCTGATAATTGTTGGCTAAAAATGTCAGCAATGTTTGGCTAGAAATTCTTTGCATTCTCATCTCTACTTGGATGGACTTTTGTAGCCCTTTGAGCCTCCATTAGCTGGTCTACATGAGCATAGTAAAGCGATTTCATTTTGCAACAAAGGCATAAGTGTATCAAATACATCTTGTTAACTAGCTATTTGGTTGTTTTTTGCATTCAAGTAGAGGGAAAACTAATTTTTAGCAAATACCATATCTAGACTCACAATAGTTTTGTCGATGGATGATACAAATGATATCCCTTACAATAACCAAAACATATACATTCCTTTGCCTTACCATCAAGTTTGTCACGTTGTGATGGCGCAAGAGCATATGCCAAACAACCAAACATGCGCATATGACTAACCATAGGTTTATGTTCATTCCAAGCCTCATAAGGAGTGATGAATCTATGGGAGACTAATTTTTTCCAAGATTTCTAGAGCCTCCTACAAGCATCCACTCGAGTGCATGCACCGATTCAACACATAGTTTGCACACATGACTGCTTCTATCCAACACTTGTCAGGAAGGTGCTTTCCTTTGATAATACATCATGCCGTTTCAAGGAGTGTTCTATTTTTATGCTTGACAACATCATTTTGCTAAGGTGTATATGGCACTATACATTAGTGTGAAATTCCTCTTTCAAGAATAAGATCTTTAAACTCATGTGACATGTATTCACCACCATGATCTCTATGCATAGTGAAAAGCTTGTTTGAAGAAAACTTTTAAGCCAAAGGTAAAAATGCTTTGAAGCAAGGAAATACCTAATTATTTGCTTTCATAGGATACACCCACGTATGGCTAGTAGCATCATCCATGAAGGTAACAAAATATATAGGCTTCCCAAAAGATGGAATCTTGATGGGACCACATGCATCACGATGATCAAGCGGCAAGTTTCTTGTAGTGGGTGTATGACTATCTTTTGCAAAAGAAACACAATACATTTTTCCAAGAATGCATCCTTCGCATGCATGTATTTCAATGGACTCAAGTGTTGGCAAGTAAGCAAACTATTGAAGTTCAAGTGACCAAAACATGTGAAAGCTCCATTTCAGCCATGGAAGAAGTATGAGCAACCAAGGCATTCAAGGCAACCCTCTTGTATGTATCCATGTGATACAGACATGTACATAATGTACGAAACATTATGATAATGCCACCATTGGTGAAATCATGAACCATAAAGTTTTCATCAAGAGTGTACTTGAAGTCCAACTTTGCCAATCAATGGAACTAAAATTAAGTCCTTCATGATATGGGGTATATACAATGCATTTTTCAAGAGAATCGCACTTCCGTTTGTAGCCATAAGCTCAATTTTGCAAACTCCAATGAAAGGATAAGAGATTTTTTTTGCACACACACTAGATGTCCTCCTTTGGGTGCATCTTTCAAAGATGCAGAAAAGCTTTTCATAAAGTTATGTGCTTTGATGCACCACTATCAAAGAACCAATCCGATTAAACCTCATTCACAACCATACATTTCGAATGCAAAGATGCATTATAATGACATGTAACAACACATGCTTAAAAATCTTGAGCTATGTAGGCTTCATCATTATTTGCATTTGAAGAATTTTCAGCAATAGAAATGCCATATTCCTTCTTCTTTTCATTGCACTTAGCAAGATTTATAAATTATCAATAGTATGACAAGTCTTTCGGCAATGTTTGCATCTCTTCTTCTTTTGAAAATCAGCATCATTAGAGGGATGAGTGAACGCATGAATAGCACAAGGAAGAAGAAGAAGCTTGGACCACAACACACAATACTGAATGTATTACCACTCGAATGTAAAAGATTAGTGAACCTTTAGGGTTATATGCATATATACAAGACAAGGGGATAAAACCTCCTAAAGAGGGAAAAAAGTACCCCGATAGTCCTAATGTGCTCACACATATCACTACCTAATCATCAAATCATCCTAGGAGTGATGCGATGAACAAGGATCTGGCATTCATGTATAAAAAAGTGTCAAGCTATGTGGAATCAATACACAAAAGGAAGTAAGTCCAAAGCTTTATGCAAAGCTTCAAACTTCTCCATAGGAAGAGCCTTTGTGAAAAGGTCTACAAATGTTCTCTTGCGAATAGAACATTTGTGGAGTCTACAAGATCAATGCTCAATGAAAAGAGGTTACCCAACTACTTGTGGGCAGAGGAAGTATTAACAACTATATGCTTAATCAATAAACTTCCATCAAAGGCTTTGGATGGCATGAAACCATATGAAGCTTGGAATGGAAGAAGACCTAGCCTTGATCATTGTAGGATCTTTGGGTGCATAGCATATGCACTCATATGTTCACGAATTAGAAGAAAGTTGGATCCAATGGTAGAGAAATTCACCTTCGTGGGCTATGACCTCAATTAGAAATGTTATAGATTATAAAATCCAAGAAAAAAAGGCTTCATTATAAGTAGCGATGTTTTGTTTGATGAAATAAAGTCAAGGTTTGAAGATGAATGTAGAAAAATCAAACTCCCCTATGACCTAGAGGAAGATTCTCCAACAGTATCAAAGAGGAATGAGCATACACTTGAAGCATCAAGTGATTCGTATGATGACCAAAAGGCTCCAAGAAGGGAAATCAGTTCTTTGAACTATTAATGTAAAGCCAAAGGGCAAGAGTTGAGGGATGTGGTAGAATCCTCTTAAGAAACCATAAGAACATCAACTAGAGAGAAAAGGAAACCAAAAAGGTATGGGTATGATACTCCATTAGTCACTAAACATTGAATATATATATATATATAGCGCATGAATCAAACCCTAAAGAGACGTCAACTAATGAATAAGCCAAGGAAAAGCCTCAGTGGATGAATTCCATGGAAGAACAGATAGAAGCTTTACAAGAGAATGAGACTTAGGAATCAGTACCCAAGACTACATCTATGAAAGTCATAGGTTGGAGATGGATATACAATGCATGAAATAATTGTGATGGTTCAATCAATAGGTACAAATCAAGGCTAGTGGCCAAAGGATATGCACAAACCAAGGTATTGATTATGAACAAACATTTTCACCTGTTGCAAAGATGCCTACCATTAGAGTAGTCATGAGCATAGCATCTTCCGAGAATTGGAAGATTTATCAAATGGATGTCGAAAATGCTTTTTGAATGGATTGATATCAACGGACGTATACATGGCTCAAATTCCTAGTTTTGAAGATCAATCATGGCCTAAATATGTGTCCAGGTTGAGGAAAGCTCTATATGGATTGAAGCAAGCCCGTAGGGCTTGGAATCACAAGCTTGTCACTTACTTATAGGATAAAAGATTCGATGTAAGCAACGCAGATCCATCCCTCTTCATTAAGAGGAACCAATAAGAGGTCATATACCTATGTGTATATGTTGATGATATAATTATTACAAGTGATGATGCAGAAGGAATCAAAAGGATCAAACCTCATATGAAAAAAGAATTCAAGATCAGTGATCTTGTTTTGCTTACATACTTCCTAGTTTAGGAAGTAGTTTATATAGAAAGAGGTATGTTTCTTACTTAGAGGAATTACATTAGAGTATTCTTTTCAGATTCAAAATCAAGAAATCAAAGGTTGCAAGTACTCCCATGGAGATGAACTTGAAATTGAGTGCTTAGGAAGGTGAAAAAAATGAGGATGTAAGTAGCTATTATAGTTACGTTAGAAATTTGAATTATGCCACACTAACTAGAGTGGAAATTTGCTATGGAGGAAGTATCTCAAGTTAGTTCAGGAATACTCCAAGGAGACCTCACATGGAAGCAGACAAGAGAATCCTCAAATAATTGAGGGGTACAATCAATGAAGGTTTGTACTATCATTACACATTTGATATAGATATTGAAATCTCCTCTAATGCAGATTGGGAAGGCTCGAAAGATGATAAGAAGCACATCTAGACACCTCACCTTTGGTGGTACAAAGTTAATTTCTTTGTATTGAAATAATCAACCAATTGTAGCACTCTCATCAATAGAAGTTGATTATAGAAGGATAACAAATGCTACTTAGAAGACAATGTGGATTAAGACCCTATACTCTGATTTAGGGCTAAAGGCCTCCACTATGCACATCTTTGCAGATAATGTTAGTTCTTTACATCTTGGTCCTTATCCAATATTTCATGATAGGAGTGGACACATAGAAGGACATTATCATTATGCTAAAGAAACGATTACAAGCAATGACATTCGACCTTCATATGTGTGAGCACATCAACATCAATAGATATGATCACAATGACATTAGAAGGAAGTACATTAAACAACTTCGAAGAAATGTTTGGATTGCAAGGGACCTTGAAGGACTGGAGAATCAAGCATTCTAGGCTTTAGGGGGATTTGCTGGTGCAATTAACAAGACTAAGTGCTTTGCTAACCCTTAAGGACTACTCTCATAAATTACTCTACTCAAAAGAGCTCACATGAGAACACATGCTTGTTAGTGTTCATTGAATTCCCTTTGGTTAATTGTGAAAGGTAAAGGGATTAAAGGAATTGGATGATATTAGGGAGCTAATTCCACGACATTAGTTGATTGGAATAAAATTTAAACCATCCCCCAATGTAGGATAACTTTTAGGTGCGCTATCTACCAAGTTCAAATCTTAAAATCATGTATTAATACATAACTTTCTATTCATAAAGAGATCTTGGCTATTCAAGTGAGATTGAGATGCATTCTTCAGCATAAATTATGCTCACTTCATGAAGGAGTAGTAGTCTATAGGTCCCCTATATCATTACTTCAATGTCACATACATTTTGATACATTAACTTGAGGAATTTATTCTCTACATGTTGTTGCAAGACATTCATGCACACAGTGATCTTCTCTTGTTGATTCTTTCTGTGTAAGCATCCACTTGCTATACTTTCACTTTGGTTAGTTAGATACTATGTCCATTCCAAGGTTTCCGAGTTTCATCATCATTGGCTCAGTAAATCTTGCGATATGAAGCTTTGAGGCTGACTATGTCTGTGCATCGTCTTATTCTTGAAAAGTCAAGGTGACCCTTAAGACTTGTTATATATATTTTTCCTCATATGGTGCATATAAGTTCACTAGATAACTTGATTTAGTTAGTTATATGCCTAAATTAGATGTATGTAAAATCTATCTTGTCATTTCCTACCGGGTTGTGACCTTTGAGCATAATACTAAGACCTTCTCATCCAAAATAGAAGGTTTCTCTCAGTCCTTGCAAAGTGGAAGTTATCTATTTTGGTGCAACCATTTGGAAATTATGTTACGAAAGACTTATGGTTTCTTATACATTTTTTAGAAGCAAAGGAATTTCAATAAGCATCCCTAGAGTCACATTGGCTAGTGTAGAGCACGGTTATTGCAGCACCAATGCCATCTCTGGAATCATTCCATCACCTCCGTAGAGTGTATAATTCCTATCTATTGGATATTACAAGCATCTTATGCAATGCCATAGAATGTGGCCTTATTTGGATGCATAGTTTAAGTGCAAATTATCTTAAAATATGAGCAAGAGATGAGATTGTGTAGTGAGCACATGGTTCCTACATGAGAGGTTGGTGATGCTCTACTATCACTGCTCTAGATATGGTAGAAAATGCGATTCCATTGTGATGTCTCGAGTCTAGGGTATTATTGCTTTGGACATTAATGTTAATGGAGTCTTAATAACCCATAAATATCAATGTGCCACATTGGAAGTGGTGAATTTCTGCTTGAGGGTTGTTTGAAAATTACGTTGCTATCAAAGCATCAAATTCTTTGTAGGAGGCATGTGAAATCATGGTGGTAATCAAACACATCTATACATATAGTTGAAGTTCCATCATCGTTTATAAATACTATACATTGTTGTCTCTAAACTATTCAAGTGTGCTCGATTCTTAAATTCATTGAAATGAATCTATGGTATCATTCTTTCATCCAATACTTGGATCATAAAGATAATAAATTTTAGAGCTTGTTCATGCATTATTTTGATCATTGGATCTCTATGTTTAGATATATGCATCAATCTCTCTGAGTGTGTATGAGCATTGTCTACTCCCTAAATAGTTAGGATCACACATATAAGTTCTCAAGTATATTGCTTTCTCTATAGTCACTCAAAATTCATGATATTGCTGTGGCATTATCCAAGCCTTCACACTCCGCTAAGCTTGGAAGAAAAAAATGTGCAACCATGTGAATCCTAGCTTTTAACCTTTTGAGCATTTATTACTTGTAAAAGGTTAAACTCTTTGAGAATCTTGCAATTCCATATATCTCGTGGAGTTAGTAGAAGGATAATTTACGAACTTCAAAGAAGGAATAACTCCTCAATCATAGGGATCACTTTTTATTTGGATCCTAGCTTGAATTCAAATTCAAATTTGGATGAAGAATACATTATAAAAGCTTTGTAAAAACGTGTGGCTAAGAGCCTCATTCTGTGCCTTCTCCTTGACCATTTGTAGGAACTACATAGTTTACATCATAGCTCACTTATATCACTATCATTGGGCATCATTTCTATTCCAATGATCATGTACAACAATGTTTTATAATACATATACATCATTGTTCATCTCGGTCTACTTCTCTTCTATGACTACTAAAAACAGTGAACTTTGCATCACCATATCTTAGTGATTTCTCAATTATTTTGCATGTTCAATAGCTTTTTGGAACCAGCTCAAAGTCTATTTTATGCTCTCCAAATTTCAAAGCTTTTGCTTCAGCCAATTGGGAGAAATCCGTGTCAAGGTGCTCTCTCATCAATTACTGCTTAGTCCCTAAAAAGTTGGGGGTAAGCCTTGAAGTACTAAATTGATTTCTTAGTGTATGGTTTATCCTTTTTTATGCTTCCACTTGTAATCATTAGCTATCTAAGCTAATGTGATTCCCTCAAACGTAGTTTTTTCAATTTCTATTGTACTATGAGCATGGAGCAAAAGATCCAACAAGTGTGAAGATGAAAATAGCAAGTTTTGAGAGACTAGCTATTTGGGAAGTAATCTTTTTTGCTTGAATTGTTTGAAGAATCAACTCCAAATTACATAGGTACTTCTTTGGTGCCATTTGCACACTAAAAGGGCCTACAACACAACTCTGAGGTTTCAATGGGGCAAGTACAAAGCAGGTCTAGCAATACCAACTCATTTTCTTGAGGTATCCATCCATCTCTTCCTTTAGTGGTATCAGAGCAAGTTAAGGTGAAATGGGAGATGGTTTCCCTTATTTTATTGAAAATTTGGATAGGAATAATTATCTAGCATGGTCATTGAGGATAAGGATGTATCTACAAGGAAAGAGTCTCTATGGATATATATCAGCAGATAAGGAGATGCCCATATTCAGAAGCAAAGGTCAACCTACAAGAGAGGAGCTTGAAAGATGCAACTCATGGTGTGCCAAAGATGCTTTAGCAAGGTCATATTTACTTAACTCTATCTCTGAATTCCTTCTTCCTCACATTAGGAATTGTAAAACTTCCCAAGAGACTTGGGATACATTATCTTCATATTTTTCTTCCAATACAAGAGTAAGAAAAAATCAATTGTGGATTGAGTTTTTTACTCAAAGGAAGCAACCCAACCAAAATGTTTCAGAGTATATGGCCAAAATCAAAGATGTGGCTCATCAATTGGCAAGCATAGGAGAGGAGATTGAAGAGGAGAAAATAATGAGACAAATAATCAATGGAATCAAGGCAGATGATAAGTGGGAAGCTTTCACAACTGCTATGGACCTTTACATGGACATGTAGATTCCTGATCTTACCACTCTCATGGGACAACTCTTTAATCATGAAGCCAAGCTCAACAAAAATGGAGAACCATCAAGAGGTAAAAACTCTTCTGCGCTCTACACAGATAAAGGAAAGTCTAAAGATAAAGGAAAGATCAAGAAAGTAGAAGATGAAGGTACTACTTCTCGAGATAACTATGCAAGGAGAGGTAGGAACTCAAGAGGAAGGGGCAGAGGAGGTAAGCAAGGTAGGGGGAGACCTTTCAACTCTTCCACATGCAATATATGTGGATTTTCTAATCACACAACGGATGAGTGCTATAGGAACTTCAAGAATTAGAGAGGAAGAGGATTTCAAAGAGGTGGCTACTCATAACCAAGAGGAATATTCAACCATAATGAAGGCTACAACCATGGCTACAACAACAATTACAACAAAAATTATCAAGAAGGATACAAATCAAGAAAAGACTTCAACAATTATACAGAGGATCAAGAGGATTCCCTTCTCGTTATGAACATGACTTCAAAACAAGGTATGAATGATGATCACCTCTTCTATATTGACTTAGGTTGTTCCAACCATGTAGCAGGCAATGTAGCTCTACTTTCTGATCTTGAGGAGCCATAGGGAAAGCACCAAGTGAAGACAGGTGATGAAAACAAACATTCAGTGGTCAAGGTAGGAAATTTCAAAACGTCTGATGGGAATAGGAATCTATTGAGCAAAGTTATGTATGTACCTATTATCACAAAGAATTTGATGAGTGTTGGACAGATAGTGGAAAAGGGTTTGCAGGTTAGGTTCAACAAATATGGAGCTTTTGTGGAAGACTCCCAACATGGATTCAAGAGAATTTCCAAAGGAGAAAAAATAGGTAGATTATTTACATTTGAGCCTAAGGACACTAGAAACATTGCACTCTATAATTACAAGGATCAAACATTGTCTAAGCTTGAGATTTGGCACAAAAGATTAGGGCACATTCATGAGAGAACGTTGAAGAAAATATGTAGAGATCAATGTGTGCTTGGGATACCTAATGTATCCAAGCAACACATGATCTATAAATGTGGTGGTTATCAGTTTGGTAAATCACACAGGTTACCCTTTACAAAGAAAGTCTATATGCATAAGGATTATTTGGAACATGTCCACACACATGTGTGGGAACCAAGCAAGGACCCTTAAATTTCAGGCTCAAGGTATTATGTGTCATTCATTGATGATTTCAATAGGTGGACTATATTGTACTTTATGAAACATAAAGATGAAGTGTTCAGTTGCTTCAAGAAGTATGTTGCACTTGTGGAAAATCAAACAAGAAGAAGTCTAAAAAGGATAAGGTCAAATGGAGCAGGTGGGTACTTTTCCAATGAATTTGATGCATTTTTGTAGGATAGAGGTAGTAAAAGGGAGTTTACTATGAGGTATACCCCTGAGAAAAATGGGGTGGCAGAAAGGAGAAATAGGTTGATTGTGAAAGCAACTAGATCAATGCTTAATGAAAAGAAATTGCCAGATTATTTACGGGCAGAGAGTGTTTCTACTACCACTTACCTTATTCATAGGTTACCTTCTAAATCCCTTGATGGGATGAGCCCATATGAAGCATGTCATGGTAGTAGACCATCACTTGATCATTGCAGAATAATTGGATGTCTTGCTTATGTGCGTGTTCCATCTCAAATCAGAGGTAAGCTAGACCCTAAGGCAGAGAAGTGCATCTTCATAGGGTATGATTTAAATCAGAAAGGATACACATTTTATAATCCATCCAACAAAGGATTTATGGTCAGTAGATATGTTGTGTTTGATGAGAATGATTCTTGGTTTGAAAGTGAATGTAGGAAGGTCAAGTTTCCATATGACTTGGAAGAAGAATTTCCAAGCCTTACCAAGAAGGGGCCTAGCACAATTGAAGACATCAAATCAAATGATCGTAATACCATCAACTTGGAAGAGTTCAAAGCATGGAAATCAGAGGGCAAGGCCAAGATCAAGAGATTGGAAGATATACTTGAATCATCCAACCAAGCCCTAAGGCGATGACAAAGAGAGAGTAAGAAGCCAATCAAATATGGGCATGATACTTCACTAGTTACTAAGCATTCCATTTATCTTGCTAAGGACTTATCACTTGAAGAACCTTCTTCATATGAATAAGCAAGCACCAAGGCATAATGGAAGGAAGCTATGGATGCAAAAATAGAAGCACTCCAAGAGAATGATACTTGGGAGCTAGTACCCAAGAAGGCGTCACTGAAGGTAATTGGTTCGAGATGGATTTACAAAATCAAGAGGAACTCAAATGGATCCATAAACATATAAAGCTAGACTTCTGACTTAGGGTTTTGCACAAACCCAAGGTGTTGATTATGAAGAATCTTTTTGACGTGTGGATAAAATGCCAACCATGAGAGTATTGATAAGTGTAGCTACATCTAGGAATTGGAATATGTATCAAGGCTATGAAGACCCAAACAAGGTAAATTATGTGTGAAAATTTAACAAAGCTCTTTATGGGTTGAAGCAGGCACCTAGGGCATGGAACTATAGGCTAACTACCTACCTTCAAGATCAAGGTTTCATGATGAGCAAGGCAGATTCTGTTGGAAGTCAATGTCCTCATTGGTCCAGCAATTAAATTCAACAATTGTATTTATATATAAATCTTCTAGGCAGATGGAATGCTAATATATAGATTCCATTCTATATACTTCTATGGAAAGCTCACGGGCGCGACATACATATAATAAAGTCTTTGTAGACTCTTGTACAACAAAGCAAACGGGCGACTTGGTCTAGCCCAAAGCCTTCAAAAGCTAACGCGATCTGCCCGAGTTCAATCCCCACGCTCTGCAGCAGCGAGTTCGTGCTTTTTTGATAAAGCAAATCTTCATAAAAAGCACACGGATGGACGACTTCGCTATTTTCGATAACGTGTTTTTTCCGTTAGCGATCGCTTAGGTTTTTCGTAGCTTTAAGCTTTATTTTAGCTTTTCATGGATACTCACAAACTATATAAACAAGGCCTTGGCTCCTTGTATACTCACTCACTCAAAGATCTAGAGCTTGGAGATCTTCTTGAAGACAGAGTGTTCTCACACTCTTGGAGGTGAAGTTGTGGTGAAGGAGAGGCTACTCTCATTGCAGCAGGAAGTCTTCTACGAGGTGGTGGTAACTATCTTTTGTGAGTTAACCTTGTGGTTGATTTACAATTTCATTACACTATTTTGTTAGCTTCGTTGCTTCATTCTCTTCACACACACACTTAGATTATTTCGACATAATCTAAATCTTGTATCATCATCTTCTTATTCTTCCATTAGTGAGTGCACCACTTTATATGGTTGAGTAGTAATCCCATGTTGTAATTTGGACATCTATTATTTTTAGTGAAGTAAGCATCCAGCTTACGTTCCCTATCCTTGTCTCAAGATCTCTTTCTTTCTCTATCTCACTTATCATCTTGTCAATTAAGTTGTGTATGCTCAAGAGGTTTTAGTATTGGAACGATTCTGGGGCCCCAAATTCCAACACTTGGTATCAGAGCTACATAATTGACATACACACTTAAGATAAGATGAGTGAGATTAGAATTGAGATTGAAGACAAGTTAGATGGATCTTCTAATTATCCCATGTGGAGTTTCATGATGATGAACTTGTTAGTGACAAAGGATTTATGGAGTATCGTCAATGGATCCTTAACAAGACCAAGACGAGAAGGCGAAGAAGGGTCTACAGAAGCTTCAAGAGGTACTGGAATTGCTATTACAGAACCAACAGAAGAAGAGGTAACCACTTCGACATCCAGAGTCACTGCTAGGTCTTTACCTAGAGTTCCTCCTACTGAAGATCAGGCAAGATGGGATGCTAGAGATGCTTTAGCACTTTCATTCATAGCAATGAGTGTCAAAAAGCATGTTCTACCACAGATCAGATCTTGCAGAAGTTCTAGTCAAGCTTGGTTAAAGCTTGAGAATCTTTTTCAGAGCAGAAATCCTGCTAGAAAAGCTCATTTGAGGAGACAACTAGCAAATACAAGGATGAAAGCTGGTGAGTCAATTCAAACCCACATTACAAGACTCGTTGACTTGAGAGATCAACTTCTAAATGTAGGAGTTGAGATATCAGATGAAGAAATGGTAAATACGCTGATTAATTCACTTCCTATTTCATATCGATCTTTCATAACCACTCTTACCCTTACCACAAGAGATAGAGAGGTTACATTTGAAGAATTAGAGTTCTTGTTACTTCAAGATGAAGATCAGTTGAAGGGAATGGAAGAGAATGAAGAAGCACTTTCATCTTCATCAAAGGGTAAGAAGAAGAAGGATAAGAAGAAGGAACAAAAATCCAAGAAGGAAAGTAGGTCCCTTTCACCTTCTACTTCAGATTCTATATCTACGACATCTAAAGTGAATTCTTCTAAGAAGAAGGTAAAAATATGTTCTTTTTGCAAGAAACGTGGACATATTCAGTCAGAATGTTATAAAAGGATTGCAGCAGAAAAGAAAAAGGCATCAGGTAATGTTGCAGAAGATGATAAAAAAGGGAAATCTCAAGGTGATTCTTATGCCTGTATCACTATTGAGGAAGTAGCTTTTGATCAAGCAGCTTTACAAGTTCTTTCAGCAAGTCCTTGGATATTCGACACAGGTGCTACAAAGCATATGACAGGTTGTAGAGATGTATTTTCTTCTCTCTCCTATGCTTCAGGTAGAAGAGTTACTATTGCAGATGGCAATGATTTGGATGTTGTGGGAATAGGTACAGTAACCCTAAAGTCAAGAGAAGGTGGTAATTTTCAAATATCAGATGTCCTTTATGTACCTGAAATGAAGATAAAACTGCTATCTATATCTGCATTTTTAAGTGATGGTTTTAAAGTTGTATTTGAGAAAGATCTTTGTAAGATCTTATCACATAAAGAAGACAAGTGTCTTTTACAAGGTACGCATAAAGGAGGGGTCTTTGTTTTGTCAAAAATCAGTCAAGCATATGCAGTCAAATCTTTGTCACCGGTGGAAGATATGAAGCTATGGCATGAAAGATTTGGACATATCAGTTTTGGAGCTCTCAAGAATATCAAAGACAGAGGTATGGTTGAGAGTTTACCCTCATTCAAGCTACCTGATGATTCAGATATATGTGAAGGTTGTCTTGAAGGTAAGATGCATAAACTACCTTTCAAGAAACATGGTCATATTACAGCTACCAGGAAATTGCAGATTATTCATTCAGATGTGAATGGACCTATGAGAGCAGACTCTATTCAGGGTTTCAGGTATTTTGTCCTATTTGTGGATGATTTTACAAGATACTCATGGATCTATGGTCTTAAGTCGAAGTCAGAAGTCTTTCCTATGTTCAATAAGTTTGTAGCTATGGTTGAAAATGAAAGTCACGAAACTGTCCAGATTCTTAGAAGTGATAGAGGTGGAGAATACTTGTCAAAAGAGTTTCAGACATTTCTCGATGAGAAAGGTATTACTCGACACCTTACTATTGCTTACACTCCTCAGCAAAATGGTGTTGCAGAAAGAAAGAATAGAGTACTTGTTGAAATGATGCGGAGCATGATGGCGTCCAAGAGGCTTTCACCGAAATTCTGGTTTGATGCAGTACATACAGCTAATCACATTTTAAACAGGTCATCTACAAAAGCTTTAAAGGTAATCACACCGTATGAAGCTTATTATGGTAGAAAACCTAATGTGAGTTACTTAAAAGTGTTTGGATCACTTTCTTATGTACATATTGAGAAAAAGGACCGAGGCAAACTAGATGTAAAGGCAAAGAAAGCTGTTTTTATTGGATATCCTGTTGAAAGCAAAGGATACAGGTTTTATGTTCCAGAAACAGGTGAAGTTATTCTTTCACGTAATGCTTATGTTGCTGAAGATAAGGTTTATGATAAAGAAGCAGAAATTCCGGAGTTCATTAGTGAAAATGACTATGGAATTTTTAGAAAGATTCTGGATGTAAATGTTCAGCCATATCAGGAGGGAGTTAAACCTCAAATTCCTAGTATTCAAGAAAAAATTGAAGAAAGAGGAATTTCACAACCTTCTACAGAGTCAGTTCCACAAGAGACTTTGGTTCCAGAAATGGAAGAAGTTAAAGTTCCAGAACCTGTGGAAGCTGAAAGTTCAGAAAGAGTTTCACCACTATTCAAGGATACACCTACATGGTTATATCAGACTTGGAAAGATAGTGGTATAAAGACTTTTACTGGAAGAACAAGGAGTCAGACTAGACAACAACAACAAGATCATGTAAGAACAAGAAGTCAAACTAGACAGCAAAAAGATCATGTAAGTTTTGCTGAAGACTTTGAGATTCATGATATTTTGGCACTTACGACTGTTGAAGATGAACCTGCGTGTGTTAAAGATGCACTTAACATTCCTATTTGGAGAAAAGCTATGCAAGAAGAGATTGATTCTATTCATAAGAATCAAACTTGGCAGCTATGTGAGTTACCAGAAGGAAAGAAGGCTATAGGTGTAAAATGGATCTTTAAAATCAAAAGGAAAGCGGATGGTACTATTGATAGATACAAGGCCAGGTTGGTTGTCAAAGGATATGCACAACAAAAAGGTATTGATTATGATGAGACATTTGCTCCTACGTCTAGGATGACTATTATTAGGTCAGTACTTGCTCTAGCAGCACATTTTTGTTGGCATATATATCAGCTTGACATTAAGACTGCTTTTCTAAATGGTGATTTACACGAAGATGTGTATATTCAGCAGCCAGAATGTTTTGAAGAGACAGGTAAAGAACACTTAGTGTGTAAGCTTATAAAAGCTTTGTATGGTTTAAAACAGGCACCTAGAGCATGGTATGAAAAGATACATACATATCTTTTATCCATTGGTTTCCATAACTCAGATGAAGCTCCAACTCTTTATGTCAAAGCTGAAACAGGTATGATGATTATAGCAGTCATTTTGGTGGATGATATTATAGTCACAGGTCCCAGAGATGAAGATTTGCAGATGTTCAAAGAAGAATTGAAGCAAACATTTGATGTGAATGATTTAGGCATTCTACATTATTATCTTGGGATTCAGTTTCTGTTTCGAGATGAGTGGATCTACATGACACAGCAGAAGTACATTGAGAAACTTTTGGAAAGGTTTCAGATGGGTGATTCTAAACCTATGCAAACACCTATGGATCAGAACACGTCTTTACAAATGGTAGCAGATGCAGAGCCATTTGTTGCTACTCTATATAGTCAAGCAGTAGGTTGCTTGATATATCTTTGTAATACACGTCCTGATATACAGTTTGCAGTTTCTCAAGTATCAAGGTTCATACAGAATCCGACAGTGTTACATTGGAAAGCAGTAAAGCGGATCTTTCGTTATTCGAAGGGAACTTCAAATTATGCTATGGTATTTTCGAAATCTACACATTTGTTACTAAAAGGATTTTCAGATTCTGATTGGGCAGGTGATAGAGACACAAGAAGAAGTACTAGTGGATTTTGTTTTTATCTTGGAGATTGTCTTATCTCATGGTTTTTAAAAAGACAACCCACTATTGCCACTTCATCGTGTGAAGCTGAATATCGTGCAGCATTTACAGCTACTCTAGAGTCAGTATGGTTGCAGAAGATTTTCAGTTATCTTGATGTAAGAGTACATCAACCCATTCAGATATTTTCAGATAGCCAGAGTGCTATAGCTATAGCTAAGAATCCAGTGCATCATGCAAGGACAAAGCATATAGAGGTACACTACCACTATATTCGAGAGCAGATAGCTAAGAAGCACATTGAGCTAGTTTATGTTCCTTCTAGTGAGAATGTTGCAGATATTTTTACCAAAGCATTGACTAGAGATAGTCATGAGAAGATTTGCAGGTTACTGAATCTTGTACCAATATGACATTGAAGGAGGGATTGTTGGAAGTCAATGTCCTCATTGGTCCAGCAATTAAATTCAACAATTGTATTTATATATAAATCTTCTAGGCAGATGGAATGCTAATATATAGATTCCATTCTATATACTTCTATGGAAAGCTCACGGGCGCGACATACATATAATAAAGTCTTTGTAGACTCTTGTACAACAAAGCAAACGGGCGACTTGGTCTAGCCCAAAGCCTTCAAAAGCTAACGCGATCTGCCCGAGTTCAATCCCCACGCTCTGCAGCAGTGAGTTCGTGCTTTTTTGATAAAGCAAATCTTCATAAAAAGCACACGGATGGACGACTTCGCTATTTTTGATAACGTGTTTTTTCCGTTAGCGATCGCTTAGGTTTTTCGTAGCTTTAAGCTTTATTTTAGCTTTTCATGGATACTCACAAACTATATAAACAAGGCCTTGGCTCCTTGTATACTCACTCACTCAAAGATCTAGAGCTTGGAGATCTTCTTGAAGACAGAGTGTTCTCACACTCTTGGAGGTGAAGTTGTGGTGAAGGAGAGGCTACTCTCATTGCAGCAGGAAGTCTTCTACGAGGTGGTGGTAACTATCTTTTGTGAGTTAACCTTGTGGTTGATTTACAATTTCATTACACTATTTTGTTAGCTTCGTTGCTTCATTCTCTTCACACACACACTTAGATTATTTCGACATAATCTAAATCTTGTATCATCATCTTCTTATTCTTCCATTAGTGAGTGCACCACTTTATATGGTTGAGTAGTAATCCCATGTTGTAATTTGGACATCTATTATTTTTAGTGAAGTAAGCATCCAGCTTACGTTCCCTATCCTTGTCTCAAGATCTCTTTCTTTCTCTATCTCACTTATCATCTTGTCAATTAAGTTGTGTATGCTCAAGAGGTTTTAGTATTGGAACGATTCTGGGGCCCCAAATTCCAACACCTCACATGGAAGGTGCGAAAAGGATTTTGAAGTATCTCAAGGGTACTCAAAACCAAGGCCTTTACTTCCCATACACATTAGATTAGGACATTAAGCTATACTCAGATGTAGATTGGGTAGGTTGTAAGGACGACAGAAGGAGTACTTCTTGATATCTTTCTTTTGCAGGTGATAAGCCCATTTCATGGTCTTCCAAGAAACAACCAACTATTGTTCTATCTTCAACAGAGGATGAATACAAGGTATTAGCAAATGCTACACAAGAAGCAATTTGGATTAGATTGCTATACTCAAATTTGGGAATTCATACTCATTCAGCCAACCCTATTTATCATGCAAGAACCAAGCATATAGAAGTAGATTATCATTATGTTAGAGAGAAACTATTGAGCAAGGAGATTCAACTTCCATATGTATCTACAAATATGCAATGTGTAGATTTGTTGACCAAAGCACTTGATGGTACTAAACTTTGGAGGCTCAAAGCTATAATTGCATTGCATGACATTCAAGAAGATTCATGAAGAGGTGCAAGCGAATATGTTTGTCTTGAGGGGGAGCTGTTGGTGCAATATCCAAGCCTTCACACTTGGCTAAGCTTGGAAGAAAGAAATGTGCAACCATGTGATGATCATGTGAATCTTAGCTTGTAATCTTTTGAGCATTTACCACTTGTAAAAGGTTAAAATCTTTGAGAATCTTGTAAGTCCATATATCTCGTGGAGTTAGGAGAAGGATAAGTTACAAATTTCAAAGACGGAATAAGTCCTCAATCATAGGGATCACGTTTTAGTTGGAGCCCAACTTGAATTCAAATTCAAATTTGAATGAAGAATACATTATAAAAGCTTTGTAAAAATGCGCGGCTAAGAGCCTCACTCTATGCCTTCTCCTTGATCATTTGTAGGAACTAAGTAACTTACATCATAGCTCACTTAGATCACTATCATTGGGCATCATTTCTATGCCAATGATCTTGTACAACAATGTTCTATAATACATATACATTATTGTTCATCTCTGTTTACTTCTCTGCTATGAGTACTCAAAACAATGAACTTTGCATGACCATATCTCAGTGAGTTCTCCATCATTTTGCATGTTCTATAGCTTGTTGGAACCAGATCAAGATCTATTTTGTGCTATTTAAAGCTCAAACCTTTTGCAATTGCCAATTGGGAGAAATTTGCATCGAAGTGCTCTCTAGTGAATTACTCCTCAGTCCCTAAAAAGTCGGGGGTAAGTCTTGAAGTGCTAAATTGATTTCTCAGTGTATGGTTTATCATTTTTCTATTCTACTTGTAATCATTAGCTATCTAAGCTAATTGGATTCCCTCAAAAGTATTTTTATCAATTGCTACTGTTGGTGCATTTGACCCAAGCCTACATGCTTGATATGCTTGATATTATGATCATTTGTAAGTAACATGTGTAGTCATGTGAACACCTCTTGTAAAAGAGTTCATTTTTATCTCTTGTAATTGAAAAAGGAAAAAGGAAAAAGATGGCTTACCTCATCCATGATGTAAAAGCAAATTTGTGGGTCTAACTACCTAAAACCACGAATTTTTGAGCTGAGGGAATATCTCCTAACTTTGGGGATCACTTTTAGGTGGAGCCATTTGAATTCGAATTCAAAACTCCCTCCAAGAATAGCTATAAAAAGAGCAAGAAGGAAGAGGCGATTAACAAGCCTTGTATGTGACCATTTCATGTCATTTTGTAGAGATTAAAGGGCTTACTCCATAGATCTATAATTCTACTCCCATTCTGCAAACATTCATTGCCAATGTGTTTGTAATCATATGTGAATCTATACATTTATCATTATCTACTTCTCTGTTTTGTTCTCTGCCATACTAACTCAGAGCAGTAACTTCAGAAGGTCATATCTCGAGTTCTATGCAACCTTTTTCAGTGTTTTAATTGGCGTTGAATAGCTCTTACTGTCGTCTTTCTGCATATAAATGTTCAAGGTCATTGGATTTAGAATTTTGGAGATATTGGCATTTTACTACGCACTCGTCTATCTCTATAGAGCCCTGAGAATGGTGGGCATGTTCCAGAAATTGATGAATCTTGTTCTCAGTGCTCAGTCCATCATTTGAAGTGTTTTAACTTGGATTGGGAAGCTTGCTAAGTCTTTTTGCTATTACCATAAGGAATTTATCTAATTCTTACCAAGTTGAGAGCACTGTTCAATTTTTCCAGTAGGTGTATGTTCAAAAATAGCAAGTTTTGGGAGCTAGTCATGTCGCAACTAGTCTGTCTTGACTTAAACTTTTGGGATACATGGTCCAAAGTACTTGGCTGATATTTTGGTGGATTTAGGAAGCTCATAGGGTTTACTAGTCAACTCTGAAGTCTCATTTGGCTGGTGTGAAGCTGGTTGTAGTAGCACCAACACATCTTTGGATTGCATCCACCATCTCTCTTCACAGTGGTATTAGAGCATAGTCAAGCAACATGGGAGATGGATTTCCATCAACAATTGACAAATTGGATCAAAACAACTACCGGGAACGGTCTCTAAGGATGGAGGCTTACCTTCAAGGGAGGAATCTATATGGATTCATATCCCGAGATGAAGCAATGCCAACCATGAGGAACAAAGGGCAACCATCCCATGAAGAAGTGGAATGACTTTCAAATTGGTGTTCGAAGGATGCACTTGCAAGGTCCTATATTCTAAACTCAATCTCTGATTTTCTTTTACCTCATGTCAAGGGATGCAAGACATCAAGAGATACCTAGAATGCACTTGCTTCTTTCTTCTCTTCCAACACTGAAGCAAGGAAGAACCAATTGTGGATGGAGTTCACAACAATGAAGAAAAGCCCGAAGCAAAGTGTGACTGATAATGTCACAAAGATGAAGGAGATTTTTGACCAACTTGGAAGAATTGGAGAGGTAATTGAAGAGGAGCAAATCATTAGAAAAATCATAAATGGAATCAAATCAGACGACAAGTGGGAGTCATTCACAACAGCCATGGATTTATACATGGATATGCATGTACCGGACCTCAACACACTCATGGGCCAACTCTTCACTCATGAAGCAAAGATTAGCAAAGGTGGTGAGTCCTCAAGAGGTAAACTTCTGCCTTATATTCTGATAAAGCTAAGGTCAAGGACAAGTCAAAGAATAGGAAGAATGAAGATGAAGGTAGCTCTTTCCAAGCAAACTTTGCAGGTAGAGGAAGAGCTAGAGGAAGAGGCAGAGGTGGAAAGCAAGGCAGGGGGAGATTCCAATCATCTCAACCTTGCAATATATGTGGCATATCTAATCATACTACTGAAGAATGTTTCAGGAACCCCAGGAACTCAAGAGGAAGAGGATTCAATAGAGGTGGCTATGGATCAAATAGAGGCAGGTACAATGGAGGCTACAACAACAACTACTACAACAACAATTACAACAACAACAACAACTATCAAAGTGGCCATAGAGGAAGAAGAGATTACAAAAACTATGCAAAGGACCAAAGTCAAGAAGATTCATTATTGATTATGAATCTATCAGTGAAGAAGGGTAAGGATGATGATCACATATTTTACATTGATTCCGGATGCTCAAACCATGTAGCAGGAAATGTGGCTTTACTTTCTGATTTGGAAGATCCTCATAACAAGCATGAAGTGCAGACAGGAGATGACACAAGGCACTCAGTGGAGAAGATAGGTAATGTGAAGACATCAGATGGGAATATGAACCTCTTAAGAAAAATCTTGTATGTCCCTAAAATTACCAAAAAATTAATAAGTATTGGACAGATTGTTGAAAAAGGATTGCAGGTTAGTTTCAACGGATTTGGAGCATATGTTGAAGACCCAAGGCAAGGCTTTCGAAGGATTGGCAAAGGAGAAGAGACAGGAAGGCTTTTCACTTTTGAAGTGGAAGATACAAAGAACATAGCTTTGTTTAGCTATGGATCTCAAACTCTAACAGAGTTGGAGATATGGCACAAAATGCTTGCTCACATTGGTGAGAGGACACTCAAACAAATTTGCAGGGACCAAAGTGTACTTGGTTTGCCTAATATCACAAGGCAACACATGATTTATAAGGGTGCAACTTGTCAACTCGGCAAGGCTCATAGACAACCTTTCAATAAGAAAGGATATATGTATCAAAATCCTTTGGATCTAGTGCACACGGATGTGTGGGCTCCAAGTAAGGAGCCATCTATATCAGGCTCAAGATATTATGTGTCTTTCATAGATGATTGTAGCAGGTGGACCATTTTGTTTTTCATGAAGCACAAGGATGAAGTGTTTAATTGCTTTAAGAAGTATATTGCTCTTGTTGAAAACCAAACAGGTAGGACTTTGAAAAGACTCAGATCAGATGGTGGAGGAGAATACTTCTCTTCTGAATTTGATGCCTTCTTGCATGAAAGAGGCATTAAAAGGGAAGTCACTACAAGGTATACACCCAAACTCAATGGTGTAGCAGAGAGGAGAAACAGAGCTATTGTCGAAGTTGCAAGGTCCATGCTCAACAAAAAGGGATTGCCAAACTACCTATGGGCAGAGGCTGTGTCTACAGCCACATATCTCATAAATAGACTTCCATCTAAGTCACTAGATGGAACCACTCCATATGAAGTGTGGAATGGAAGAAGACCTAGTCTAGAGCGTTATAAAATCTTTGGATGTGTAGCCTATGCTCACATTCCTTCTCAAGTAAGAGGGAAATTGGATCCCAAGGCAGAGAAGTGTGTATTCATTGGTTATGATCAAAACCAAAAAGGATTTTCTGTGAGTAGAGATGTAATTTTTGATGAAAACAAATCATGGTTTGATGATGACAGGAAAGTGAAGCTGCCTTATGACTTTGATCAAGATTTTCCATCACTTCAACCAAAGGAGCCAAAGTAGATTGAAGAAAGTGATTCGGAGATTGACCTAGAAGACTTAGAAAGACTAAAGCTATGGAAGAACAAAGGTAAAGCAAAGATGCAAGATGCTACATATGGACCCGAGAGCTCACATCAACCACTTAGAAGGTCTTCAAGGGAGAAGAAGAAACCAGAGAGGTTTGGTTATGATACTTCTTTGGTCACCAAGCACTCAATCTACATTGCAAAGGATTCAACCAATGAAGAACCTACCACATTCAAAGAAGCACAAAGCAAGAAAGCTTGGAGAGATGCAATGGATGAAGAAATGGAAGCCTTGAAGGAGAATGACACTTGGGAGCTTGTACCTAACAAGCCATCTATGAAGGTAATTGGATCTCGATGGATATACAGAATCAAGAGGAATCCAGATGGAAGTATAAATAGACACAAAGCAAGGTTAGTTGCTAAAGGGTTTGCTCAAACCCATGGTATTGATTATGAGGAGACTTTCTCTCCTGTTGCAAAAATGCCTACAATTAGGGTTCTCATTAGTCTTGCTGCATCTAGAAATTGGAACCTCTATCAACTTGATGTTAAGAATGCTTTCTTGAATGGATGGATTTCTGAGGAAGTGTATATGGCACAACCTTTTGGATATGAGGATGCACATCATCCTAACTATGTATGCAAACTAAGGAAAGCTTTGTATGGATTGAAGCAAGCTCCAAGAGCTTGGAATTTCAGATTGGTGACTTATCTGCACGACCAAGGATTCAAAACTAGCAAAGCGGATACCTCTTTTACTCAGATGCAGATTGGGCTGGATCTAGAGATGATAGAAGAAGCACATCCGGGTATATATCATTTGTAGGTTCAAAAATCATTTCTTGGTCATCGAAGAAGCAACCAACGGTGGCATTATCTTCTATCGAAGCCGAATATAGAGGTTTGGCTAATGCAACTCAAGAAATCATGTGGTTAAAGTCTTTGTACACAGATCTTGGAGTCCATTCTTCAACACCTCACATTTCTCGTGACAACACAAGCTCACTACACTAGCAGCTAATCCGGTATACCATGCTAGAACCAAGCATATTGAAGTCCACTACCATTATGCAAGGGAGAATCTAATGAGCAAGGATATGCAACTATCCTATGTCTCTACAGATATGCAATGTGCAGACATGTTGACTAAAGCTCTTGATGGTACAAAGTTAAGTAGATTCAAGTTGATGATTGGCTTGCAGGAAATCAAGGAAAATTGAAGACTTATTTGGAGGCCAAGCATGTTAGGCTTGAGGGGGAGCTGTTGGTGCATTTTACCCAAGCCTACATGCTTGATATGCTTGATATTATAATCATTTGTAAGTCACATGTGTAGTCATGTGAACACCTCTTGTAAAAGAGTTCATTTTTATCTCTTGTACTTGAAAAAGGAAAAAGGAAAAAGATGGCTTACCTCATCCATGATTTAAAAGAAAATTTGTGGGTCTAACTACCTAAAACCACGAATTTTTGAGCTGAGGGAATATCTCCTAACTTTGAGGATCACTTTTAGGTGGAGCCATTCGAATTCGAATTCAAAACGCCCTCCAAGAATAGCTATAAAAAGAGCAAGAACGAAGAGGCGATTAGCAAGGCTTGTACGTGACCACTTCATGTCATTTTGTAGAGATTGAAGAGCTTACTCCATAGCTCTATCATTCTACTCCCATTGTGCAAAACTCATTGCCAATGTGGTTGTAATCATATGTGAATCTATACATTTATCATTATCTACTTCTCTGTTTTGTTCTCTGCCATACTCACTCAGAGCAGTAACGTCAGAAGGTCATATCTCGAGTTCTACGCAACCTTTTTTCTGTGTTTTAATATGCGTTGGATACCTCTTACTGTCTTCTTTCTGCATATACATTTGCAAGGTCATTGGATTCACAGTTTTGGAGATATCTGCATTTTACTACTCACTCGTCTATCTCTACAGAGCCCTGAGAATGGTGGGCATGTTCCAAAAATTGATGAATCTTGTTCTCAGTGCTCAGTCCATCATTTGAAGTGTTTTGACTTGAATTGGGAATCTTGCTAAATCTATTTGCTATGCCCAAAAGGAATTTATCTAATTCCTACCAGGTTGAGAGCACCGTTCAATTTTTCCAGCAGGTGTATGTCCAAAAATAGCAAGTTTTGGGAGCTAGTCATCTCGCAACTAGTCTGTCTTCACTTAAACTTTTGGGATACATGTTCCAAAGTACTTGGCTGATATTTTGGTGGATTTAGGAAGCTCAAAGGGTCTACTAATCAACTCTGAAGTCTCATTTGGCTGGTGTGAAGCTGGTTGTAGCAGCACCAAGTCATCTTTGGATTGCATCCGCCATCTCTCTTCATAGGAACTATATTGTGAGCACTGAGCAAAAGATCCAGCAGGTGATAAGACCAAAATAGCATGTTTTGTGTTGGAGTCACTAATTTTGGAGCAGAAGGCAGAGAACAAAATAGAAAGGTATGAAAAAAACTTGGAGACACATCTCAGTCATCATGAATAAAGGCATTAGTTTTATTCACAAAAATTCTAAGCACCATTTGGTACCACCTATGGATGAGAAAAACTCCACTAATAATCAAAGAATTGAATTGACTATCAATAAGAAAATGCATGCCATCCTTGACAACACCAGATAGGAGAGGGGCCAAAGGGTAGATTGGCATGTTGGTGTTAATAAGACCATGGAGATTACCATTGATGTTATTGCAAGCTTTTCCCAAAAGAGATGCAACCATTCTCCAAACCTAGAGGCAAAACCTAAGCCCTCCAAGGATTTCAAAAATGAAGTCCCACTCAAGCCTATCATACGACTTGGCATGATTGACCTTGAGAAAGACAAAAAAAAAATTGGACTCCTTAGGATACTCAAGAACTTCCTAGATGTTCACCATTGCATCTTAAAATAGACCTTTGATGAAGAGATGCTTATTGTTTCTAAGATAATAAAAAGGTGATTAGTAATTGAAATAACAACGGCTTTGAGAATGGACTTGGACCTAGTTTGACGCATAGTTATCAGCCTCCAATTTTTTGTTTTGTTCTTGTTGTCCTTCTTGTAGATCAATTTGATAACTTCATTCGAGCAATTTGGAGGGACCCGAATCTAAATTCCTCTCTCCACACAATGCATAGGGTATGGATGATCAACAAAGAGTCCCAGAAGGCTTAAAAAAATTTATTACTAAGACTTGCAAGGTCAAAACGATTAGGCATGGGAAGGGAAACGATCACAAGAGGCAATAATGACACACAGGATCGTCTTGCATCTAACCCTCAAAAAATTGGCCATACATACCTTTCTCCCTTTATTAAGAGAAAATGTCAGAGCAATGAGCTCGAAAAAGTGTTGCAATATATGATCATGGTTTTCTTTCCCCATCTTAAATTCAAAACCTCTTTTGTTCATCATACTTGGAAGGTTTTCTTAAAATTTCTTCTTCTTTGAAAATCCACACATTTCTGTGGTTTGTTTGTGCATTTTGGCTCCCCCACCATTCTTTGAACAAGAGGAAGAGCTTCTTGCACTTTTCTTCTTCATTCATGATCTTACACCTCATTTTCAGAAGACCTTTTTAAATATATAGCTTCCCTTTTTCAACTTCATCCTTAGGCCTTGAAAGTCTTCTAGAGAGGTTTTTTGTGACTAGTTTAGGAAACCTCTTAATTGAATTAATCATTTGACTCACAATACTTGCAAAACGTGTTTTTTTTATTGTTTTCTTATCATCCTTATCTTTATTTGAGTGTGTAGCATTAGTGGATTTTTTCTTACATTAGAAAAAGTGATTATACCGGGTAAAGAAGCATTATGATGGTAGCATTGCAAGGTAAAACGCAAGTTTTATAGCTAGATGGCTTGCTCATACATATGGCATAGGCTATGAAGAGACCTTTAAACTTGTGGTGAAGATGAATACCATCATAAAAATCATTGAAATTGCATCTAGCAAGCATTGGAATATGTATCAACTAGATGTGAAGAATGATTTCCTAAATGGAGAGCAAGAGGAAGTGGTATACATGGACCAAACACTAGGGTTTGAAGATATAACGAAAGGATATTATGTTTTTAGGTTAAGGAAGCCATTGTATCCTCTCGCAAAAGCCCCAGAGGCATGGGATCAAAGTCTTTTGGACTACCTAATCATTTGGAAATACAAACAAAGCAAGGGTGGTCCACCATTTTTGTACAAAATAGAATTTAAAACATTTATCCACTTATGTGTGTTTGTGGATGACTTGTTTATTATAGGTGATCATGAAGCAGGCATGAAGGACATTAAGAAGAGACTTGGGAAGATTTTCAAGATCTTAGACCTACGAGAACTAATATATTTTCTAGGTTGAAGTCATATATAAAGATAATGGTATCTAGCTCGTTCAAGGAAAATACATCTTGGATGTATTGAAGAAGTATGCACCTATAGGATGCAAAGCATTGAGAAATCCAATGGAAGTGAATATGAAACTAACGTCAATAAAAAGTGATCAAGCTCAAGAGGCACACTTATATAGGTCTATAGTGGGCTCTTTAATTTATGCCACTATCAAAAGGCATCACTTATCATATTCAATTGGTATGCTATCTCGATTGATTCACACATCTAAGGTTCCTCAGTTGCACCTAAGATAATACTCAGATATCAAAAATGTACATTGAATGAAGGTCTTTTCTATTCTTTTGAATATGACTTGCACATGAAAAGTATACAAATGATAATTGGGCTGGATCCAAAAAAATAGGAATAATACAAGTGTATATGCAATTATGTTAGGGAAGAAGATGACTTCATGGTTGTCAAAGAAGTAACTTAAGTTTCCCAATCTGTAGCAAAAAATCAGTATAGAATTTAGCAAAAGTTACATGTGTGCTCACCTAGCTTAAGAAGCTGATGGTTGGGTTAAATATGCAAGTCAATAAATTTCCAATAATGTATGAAAACATGAGTAGTGTATACCTATATGCCCATCCCATGTTCCATTCTAGGATAAAAAATATAGAGATAGAATATCACTACATTAGAGAGAGGGTGTTGGCTAAGGAGGTGCATGCCCAACACATACATACCAAAGACCAATTTGTTGACATGTTTACCAAAGCATTGGAATCAAACAAGCCAAAGAGGTTATAAAGATTCATTGGAATGATGGAGCTAGGATGAAGCTTTGAACGTTGAAGCTTAAGGGGGAGTGTTGAAAATCAACCTCCAACCGGAGGAGCATATGAACCATCTCAACTTATGACACTTGGAGCATTATGAAGTGTTAAACGCGGGTCTGCTGTCAGAGACACGTTTAAGCTCTATTCGGGTTCTTGGGAGTGGAAGGGGTCTGAATAATTAGAGGCCCTATACTTGATTTTCCCAAAGCAACTTACTCACATGACCTTCCGTTCAAATAACTCTGCTAATCAAACTTACTAATAGACAACTCAGACTCGTTACTTACAGACTTACTATTCTAATTCACTCACTCACAGAGTATCGACTCATACACAGATTAAGACTTCTCAGTAACCGGCGTACAAGGTGAATGCTACCGTAACACGGACTTCCAGTAAACAACTTATAGAACAACGATTCAATACTTCACTTAATGTAACATTACCGTAACACAATCTGTAACACACAGATACAGATAATCAAACATAACAGAAAGACACAGAATAACTTTCAGAGTTCTCAAACACACCACGGAAACTACACAGACTTCATCAACCAGACAAACAGTCTGGCGACTCCTCTGGTCGTCACCAAAGCGTCTTTTCCATTGATTTATAAAAAGGTTACAACATCTACGCAACGACCTTTCGGTTCGTGCGGAATATAGAAAGAGTCAGACTTTACAATCGCCAATCCGGTAGCTTACATTGGCATGCACGGTGGACTTGAACCCGCAGGTATACCAAAATATTACGGCTCATCAACTATACCTTCTAGATACATAGTTCTAGCTAACCTCAAAGTCTGGGAAATTTTCTTCTTCAATGACTCTAACATCTGCTTCAAAATTTCTGGTTCTACGAGCTGAGCATCTGTCCGTAGAGAGCTTAAAGAAATAACTTGGCTCATTAAACTCTCTTCCTGTGTCTGCAGAAAAGCTTTCTGTAAATAAAATTCATTTGACAAAGCCGCATCCCTGTTTACCTTCATATCTGCAATTTGCTTATCTATTCTCGATAGTCTTTCTGCTTGAGCTCCAAGTTGATTTTCTCATCTTTCCAATTCTTGATTTTGAAACTGGATGGTCTTGTAATATGCATCACGCTCTCTTCTTATCCCTGGTATCTCCTTCTGTAGTTGAGCGACTAACATCATCTGGTTTTGAGAGTAGCATTAGATTCAATCAGGTTGGCATTTGCCAATTCTAGCTCTATATTAGTTTGTTTTAGTAAAATGGACATTTCCTCTCCCTTCTGTACTGCTTAATCCAATTGTGTTCTGGTTTCTTTTTAACAAATCACCCAGTGCAATGCGGGCATCTTCTTTATCTTGGATTAACTGCTTCAACTGGACAAGTTCTGCATCAGCAACGCTTAATAACTCATCTTTTTCTCGAACTTCAGCCATTGCCGCATCTCGTTGACTGGTTACTGTTTCCTGTTCGGCAAGTCTGGCCTGTAACTCCTTAATTTGTTCATTTAAAGCTTGATTTTCTGCTTTGACTGCATCTAGTTCTTCCTGGAGAGGGCTAATGTCTGCTTCCAGAACATCAACCTTGTGTTGAAATTCTTTTTGGATATTATCAGTCACTTCCTTCATTTCTGCTGGTAGTTGCTGTGATAGCTGGATTAGCATTTGACCCATGGATGCGAGCTCAGAAAACATGGGAATTGATGGAAACAGAATAGAAGGACGTGGTTGAGATGAAGAGGCTGTCAGAAGTTGATGTGAAGAGGGGGGAGAGTAATTCGGTGAGGAAGATGAAGCAGAAGGTTCTTCAATAGGCTGTACAGGTATAATAGGGTCGATTGGGAGGATGGGTGGCGAAGTGGGTTTCAGAATGTTAGTCTCTAATACCTTTTCGATGGATTCCTGCATAGAGTCATGAGGGTTGGCAATTGCAGACTCGACTGCCTTTATCAGTTCTTAAAAAATTTCTTTAATAATAGGTTGCCCATCTTCTTGCTTTTCCTGTTCGGATTGTTGCTGAGATTCTTCTTTAGAGGAACTCGCTGCAGAATCCGCAGTATCATCATGCTCATGTTGCTTGTTTGGAGATGATTGAGCTGATGAATCCTGATGCATCGAAGTAGCTGTATCGTGGAAAGTTTCTTCTTCATGCCCTTCCTCTTCATTGTTGTCGGCTTCATTTCCTGCGGCTGAACCCTGTACTTGACTGTCAGATGAACTTATTCTGATGTGTTTTCGACGAAGTAGCTGGAAGATTTCTTCGTCATCTTCTTCATCATCTTCCAGGATTTGCGCGGATTCCTCATGATATAGAACTGGACCTCTGGGTGGTGGCTGCGCTGCTTGGAGGACAGGAAGCAAAAAGGAAATGATGTGCGGTAGTCTTGATCGTGGCATATCTCCTTTGTTAACCTGTTTAATGATTGAAACACATTCACGGTGAATGCGGTGGAAATAGTAAGAGGCAAAGTTAACAGGCTCTCTAGCAGCCATATCTATTGCTGAGTAGAATGGGCGAGATATGCCATATGTACGTTTTTGTAGGTTTAAGATAGCTACTGAGCACTGTAAGGCTGTTCTTTCTGGTTCAGGGCAAAAAAGAATAGCATATTCATTAGAAGAGTGCCTAGGAAACAACTGATTGATCGTGCCAATGGGAAGGCTGGGTCCATTCTCTCGACCTCTCAGAGAGAGTCGGAATGCTTCAACAAAGGTCTGTAGAGTGATTACGGTACGAGATGGTAAAGAGGTGATTGGCCAACTCTGCTCCATAGCAGGTGTGGCAGCGATGGCACCAATGATTTGGGCGTAGAACGGGTGACAATCCACTGAATGCCAAGGCAATTCAGTGAAATTGGCCAACCCACGGACACAGAGGAACTCACCTACATCAGGAGGGATTCCATCGCGGAAGGTAGCAAAGTTTGCTAGAGCTTCCATGATGCACACATGAATAGCAAGCAGACACAGGGTTTACAGGAAACACAAAGTTCACAAAGCACGCAGACACAATAGCGATTAACAGCGGAATGAAAAAGGTTAAGTAGATAGTTGGCAGTGTGAGGCGACCAAAATCGTTAATCATCGCACGATGTTGAGATGATAACCTTCATAACTTCGATGTGCATGCATGAGCAGAACGATAATGCAGGGCTACTGTTGATCATAATTAGGTTTCAAAACGAGGATATTTACAGACTTATTTTATTAATCACGCAAAACTAAAAAGGAAAAGAAAAGAAAAAAGAAAAAATACGCGGGCAACCGCATAACACTTCAGTGCGAATCAGGCGCTTGATGATACGGCCGCAACTTTGAACCATTTATCACTTTCGGAAGAGGAATTCCAGTCAAAATAGTCAATCAAAAAGTTGCTGGGCCTACTTGTTCAGTAATGCGATAAGGACCAAACCATCGTAACTTGAATTTTCTAGCAGAACGATTTGATTTTGCATTATAAAAGAGCACAAGTTATCCTACCGAAAAAACTGGAGTTTTAAGATACCGATCATGTGTAGGAGCTTGCCTCAACTGCACTTCTTGAAGAGTCAGAAAACTTTCCCAGCGATGCTCATCTAGTTCTCTGAGTGTGTCCAACTGAAATGGCAAAGAATCTTCAGGTAACAATTTCTGAGAGATGGCCACACGTAAGCCCTGTACTACAAGCTCCATTGGTGTAATTGCCTCCATTCCATATGCAAGTTTGAAAGGAGTCAGTCCGGTGGCAACTTTGTAAGTAGTCTGGTATGCCCATAATACTGCAGGTAGTAACTGATCCCATCTTTCTGGTGATTCGATAATCAATTTACGAAGCATACTAAGAAAGGTCTTGTTTGTACTTTCAGCCAAGCCATTAGCACGAGGATAGTACGGTGAACTAAATTTGTGCAGAATCTGAAAAGAGTGTGTGAGAACTTTCATTAAATTATTAACAAAATGTGTGCCTTGATCTGTCACAAGTTCCAAAGGTAATCCAAATCGTGGGAATACATCTTTCATTAGACATTTTGCCACCGAAACAACTATGGCTGACTGTAAAGCCCAAGCTTCTGCCCATCTGGTAGCATAATCTATGCATGTCAGAATATATCTATTGTTGCTAAGGATTGTTGGAGGTGTGATTGGTCCAATAAAGTCAAAACCCCATTTCTGAAACGGTTCTAAAGGTAAGACAGGCTGCAGAGGAAAGAAATGGCGTTGTAAAGGCTATCCAGACCGTTGACAATTGTCACACTGTTTGACAAACTGAGATACATCTCTGTACATGGTAGGCCACCAAAGCCCACTTTGCAGAATTTTCCGGTGCGTTAAATCTGCTGCAAAATGTCCATCGGAAGGTATGGAATGTGCCAGAGCGATAACTGAGTTTACTTCATGTGGAGGAATACAACGAAGTAAGACTCGAGTGTGATCCATATAATACAATTCTCCAGCAATCAACCGAAATCTGCGACTGTAAATGAGCACTAAGATATCCATCGGTAAGAAATGCTAATAACTGATCATAGTAAGTAGATGTCACAGGAGGATCTGGAGATTCATCATTAGTTGGGTCAGTAACATAAATTGCAGGTGTGGTGTCATCAACACCAATCGGAGCTTCACCGGAATCCAACCGAGAAAGGAAATCTGCTAATGCATGTGCAGTTGTGGGTCGATGAATTACTTCATAATCAAATTCTTGTAAAAGTAGAACCCATCGCCCTAACCGACCACCTAAATGCTGCTGCGGAACTAGATACACTAGTGCAGCATGGTCTACATGAAAAATGAATTTTCGGCCTAGTAAATAATGCCGGAATTTCTTTACAGAATATATCAAACCAAGACGTTCTCTTTCAGTTACAGAATAATTCTTTTCAGCAAGAGCAAGCCATCGACTTGCATAATAAACAGGCCGAAACCACTTATCAGTTTGTTGCATTAAGATACTTCCAATGGCTATATCTGATGCATCTACAAAAACATGAAAAGGGCGTTCCCAATCAGGAGGTTGTAAAATCCGAACCTGTGTTAATAAGCCTTTTAGACGATCAAATGCTGTTTGACATTCTTGAGTCCAATCAAACTGTCGAGGAGTACTAGTTATTAACCGGTTTAGGGGAATTGCTAAATGAGCAAGCCACCGTAAATGTGGACCATGCCATCTGACTTGACCCATGAATCTCATTACTTCTTTGGGCGTAGTAGGCACAAGTGCTTCTAACACAGCTGCAATTTTATGTGGGTCAACTTGTATGCCTTGTGCAGACGCAATATGACCAAGTAGCTTACCACATGAAACCGCAAACACAGATTTGTTTGGTTTCACGTAGAGTCTGTATTCACGACACTTCTCAAAGCAACACCGTAAATGATACAGGTGTTCTACCATCTTACCAAATAAAGAGAAATTGTCTAGATATACTTGCATAAAAGAAGTAAGCTAGGGTGAGAAGATTTCTGCATACATCGTTGAAAAGTGCTAGGAGCGTTTCTTAATCCAAACCACATGACTGTGCAAGCAAAAACTCCCTGATTGGTAATGAAAGCTATTTTCGTTATGTCTTGTTCAGCCATTCTCACTTGATTATACCCACTGTAACCATCCCAAAAGGAGTACATTTCCTGTCCTGCTACTCTGTCTAGCATTGTATCAAGAAATGGAAGAGGAAACGGATCAGGCACCGTGGCTGCATTCAGTTTCCGATAATCCACACATATTCGGAGTTGCTTATTTTTCTTGGGAACAATAACAATTGGAGATATCCACTCAGCATGTTCTACTGGAACGATGAATCCAACTTTAATAACCTATCAAGCTCTGCCTTTACTTGTGTTGCATAGTTAGGATTCATCCGGTAGCTGGGTTCTCACAATCAATTTACAACGCTCTAGTGCCACTTGCCCCATGGCCGACGCCAGTGTTAAACGCGGGTCTGCCGAAGATGCGTTTAAGCTCTATTCAGGTTCTTGGGAGTGGAAGGGGTCTGAATAATCAGAGGCCCTATACTTGATTTTCCCAAAGCAACTTACTCACATGACCTTCCGTTCAAATAACTCTGCTAATCAAACTTGCTAACAGACAACTCAGACTCGTTACTTACAGACTTACTATTCTAATTCACTCACTCACAGAGTATCAACTCATACACAGATTAAGGCTTCTCAGTAACCGGCGTACAAGGTGAATGCTACCGTAACACAGACTTCCAGTAAACAACTTACAGAACAACGATTCAATACTTCACTTAATGTAACATTACCGTAACACAATCTGTAACACATAGATACAGATAATCAAACAAAACAAAAAGACATAGAATAACTCAGAGTTCTCAAACACACCACGGAAACTACACAGACTTCATCAACCAGACAATCAGTCTGGTGACTCCTCTGGTCGTCACCGAAGCATCTTTTCCATTGATTTATAAAAAGGTTACAACATCTATGCAATGACCTTTCGGTTCGTGCAGAATATAAAAAGAGTCAGACTTTACAATTGCCAATCCGGCAGCTTACAGAAGCAAGGAGCCAATCATGCATATTCTTGCATTCAAACATGAACTAGAGTCCCCCTCATCACAATCAATAAATAATTTATCACACTTAGGTGTGATAAGTCCTATTTCCTCAATAAAGAGAATCCTATCATTTAGAGAATCTTAGTAGAGTCATACAAAAACATCATGTACTCTGAATTGGTAAGCTCGTCCATGTGTGATCACTTTAGAATTTTGAATAAGATAGTAGGCCCCTTGCTTAGCAAGTCCTATCGGAACAACTCCATGGCAAGTCCAAGTGATCGCTTGAGTCATCAAAAGGCTTACAAATTAAAAGGAAATATCAACTCCTTGTAGAGTTCACTTGTGAAATCGCTCTTGTAATTTTTAAGTACTTACTTGATGTAAAAGTAAAGGAATCTAAGTGGTTGAGTCCACTTTATAAGTAGGAAGGAGAAAAGCCACAAATTTTTGATTGAGTGAGTAGGAGAATCAATCACTAAAAGATTGGAGAGTGATTTTAGTAGAGATTCAAATTCAAAATTAGGCTCCAAACATGACTATATATGCATGGCCTTCTAGTCATGGTTTTTGTACCTTCATGAGTAGGGCTTCATGCCATATCAGAGTGTGGTTTCAAGGCACAGATATGTTCCAGTAAGTCCATTGTACTTAACAATCAATTCACATTCATTTTCATGATCATTTGTGTCGATAACTTCATGCTTTTGCAAGTGTATTGTTCACTGCCATATCTCTTAGTTTTCTCACCCAAATCGCACAGATGCTTTCTCTGAGCTTGGTGCATCATTTTCAGCGATTTATATTGGTAACATTTGCTCCTTAAGTCTACTATATATGCACAAAGTTTTATTGCAATTGCTTTTCTTCAATCGTGAGCTATGTTCATTTGATGTTGCCTATATCTCTTTATATTCTACTTCTTTGTGAGCACTCCCTCAAACGAGTGTTTTTCTTACACGTGGTTCTTAGTGTGTGGCTCATCATTTTCCATGATTCAAAGATTGATAGAATTAGAATAATGTCTAGTATTTTCTTACAAACGTTCATAAGCATTGCATCTTGGAATCTCGAGATATCAACATTTCTTTGCTCACGAGTCTGAGTACTACTACAACCTGTGAAAATGGGCATGATGATACAACTTGCTAAACCCCTTTCTCTTTATGTGGTCCATCAATTTTTATGAGATAACTCTTGATTGTTAGCTTACTACCATAATATGAGTTCTCGAAAGGAATCAAGTCAATTGTTGTTATGGCCGGAGAATTGTTCAAAACAGTGGGTACATGTATGAACATAGATAGCAAGTTTTTTGTTCTTGAATCTACTCCAACTTATCTATTTTGACTCATCTTTTTGACAGTGATCTTCCAAGGTACATAGGGTGTCTAATACATCCTTTGGCAAGCTAAAAGGGCCACTACATATCTCTCGATTTTATTTGGCTAGTGTAGTGAAAAGTTTTTGCAGCACCACTTCATCTTCTCCAAGTTCAAATCCATCTCTTCATAGTGGTATCAGAGCAAGGTGGGACAACATGGCGGATGGATTTCCTTCATCAATTGACAAACTGGATAGATCTAACTACTTAGCCTGGTCATTAAGGATGGAAACTTATCTTCAAGGAAGGAATTCATATGGTTATATAGCTAGAGATGAATTTATGTCAAGTTTTAGAAACAAAGGTCAACTAACACAAGAAGAGCAAGAAAGATTGAGCACATGGTGCTCCAAGGATACACTTGCAAGGTCTTATCTCCTAAAATCTATCTCAGGTTTTTTGTTGCCTCACATTAGAAGTTGTAAAACATCTCAGGAAGTGTGGAGTGCACTTGACCCCTTCTTCTCTTCAAGTACAAAGGCCAAGAAGCATCATCTCTAGCTGGACTTCACTAATCTCAAGAAAGCTCCCAAAATAATTGTGATTGATTTTGTCACAAAGCTCAAGGACATAGTAGATCAGTTGGGAAGCGTTGGAGAGGTAATAGAGAAGAACAAATTGTACGATAGTTATCAATGGCTTGAAGGTAGGTGAAAAGTGCGAAGCATTCACCACAAGTATGGATCTCAAACTATCAAGGAGGCAATAGGGGAAGACGAGACTTCAATAACTACACAAAAAACTCAAATCAAGAGGACTCATTGCTAATCATGAATATGGCCATGCCACAAGGTAAATCTGATGAGCATGTTTTCTACATAGATTCACATTGTTCCAATGATGTGGTAGGAAATGTGGCCCTCCTATGAGATTTAAAAGATCCAAGGAATAAGCATGAGGTACAAATAGGAGATGATACAAGACACCTTGTGGAGAAAATATGAAATGTCAAGGCACGTGATGGAAACATCATCCTACTCAGTAAGGTACTCTATGTCCCTACCATTACAAAGAATTTGATAAGTGTTGGGCAGATAGTAGAGAAAGGGTTGCAAGTCAGGTTCACAAAAGGAGGAGCATTTATTGAAGATCCAAGTCAAGGATTCAAGAGAATTGCAAAAGGTGAAAGACAAGTAGATTGTTCACATTTGAATTACAAGGCACTAGAAACATTGCTCTCTTTAACTATGGTAGTCTGACACTCACAGAATTGGAAGTATGGCACAAAAGGTTAGCACATATTGGTGAAAGATCATTAAAGCAAATTTGCAGGGACCAAAGTGTACTTGGACTCCCTAACTTGTCAAAACAACGTATGATTTATAAGTGTAGTGCATGTTGATTTGGAAAGTCTCACAAGTCACCATTAATGAAGAAAGGATATATGCATGGAGATCTCTTGGATTTGGTTCATTCGGATGTATGCGGACCTAACAAGGATGCTTCAATATCTGGATCAAGGTATTATGTCTCATTCATTGATGATTGCAGTAGGTGTACTATATTATATTTTATGAAACACAAAGATGAAGTCTTTTCATGCTTCAAAGAATATTTGGCTCTTATGGAGAAGCAAACAGGTAAGACATTAAAAAGGCTAAGGTCAGATGGAGGAGGAGAGTACTTCTCCCATGAATTTGACTCCTTTCTTCAAGAAAGAGGCATCAAAAGAGCGATCACTACAAGGTACACTCCTGAGCAAAATGGAATGGGAGAAAGAAGGAATGGGACAATTGTTGAAGCTACAAGGTCTATGCTAAATGAGAAGCACTTAATTACTTATGGGCTGAGGCTGTATCCACAGCCACTTATTTGATTAACAGGTTATCTTCAAAATCACTTGATTGCATGACACCATATGAGGCTTGGAATGGAAGAATACCAAGCTTGGATCATTGTAAGATTTTTGGATGTGTTGCTTATGCTCATGTTCCTTCACAGGTTAGAAGCAAACTGGATCCAAAAGAAGAAAGGTGTGTATTCATTGGATATGACAGCAATCAAAAGGGCTACAGGTTATACAACCCAACAACCAAAGGATTCTTGGTGAGTAGAGATGTAGTATTTGATGAGAATAGTTCTTTGTATGAAGATTCATGTAGAAAGGTCAACCTACCTTATGATCTTGAAGAAGATTTTCCAAAACTTGTTTAGGATAATTCTTCTAAAGTTAAAGAGCAAGATACCTTAGAAGATGATGAAGCAACACATTATGAGAAACTCAAAATGTGGAAGTCTAAAGGTAAAGCAAAAATGCAAGAACTTGGACAAGAGCCAGAATCATCACACCATGGCCTAAGGAGGTCCATGAGGGAGAAAAGAAAACCAGAAAGGTATGGGTTTGATACTTCTCTAGTCACTAAACATTCAATCTATCTAGCACATGACATAAATCAAGAGGAACCCTCAACATTTGAGGAAGCAAAGCAAAAATTAGAATGGAGGCATGCAATGGAAGAAGAAATTGAAGCTCTTGAGGAGAATAACACTTGGGAGTTGGTTCCCAAGTCTCCATCAATGAAAGTGATAGGCTCAAGATGGATCTACAAATTGAAGAAGAACTCAGATGGCTCCATTAACAGGTATAAGGCAAGGCTTGTGGCAAAGGGCATTGCATAAAATCAAGGAATTGATTATGAGGAGACCTTCTCTCCTATGGAAAATATGCCTAATATTATGGTTTTGCTTAGTATTGCCTCTTCCAAGAATTGGAAGATAATTCAATTGAATGTAAAAAATGCATTTCTTAATGGATGGATAACAAAAGAGATATATATGGCACAACCACCTGGTTTTGAGAATCACATATATCTTGATTATGTGTGTAAACATAATAAAGCTTTATATGGACTCAAACAAGCCACAAGGGCTTGGAATCACATGCTTGTCTCATTCTTGCAAGAGAAAGGATTTCAACCTAGCAAGGCAGATCCATCACTATTCATACAAGGAGTAATTATAAAGTCATCTATTTGTGTGTGTATGTAGATGATATTATACTTACAAGAAACGGTACATATGGCATGAGGAGAATCGAAAACCAGATGAGAGAAGAATTCAAGATAAGTGATTTGGCATAGATTTTCATTATAAGTGACTTTTGGAATCGTGAGCTATGTTCATTTGAAGTCGCCTATATCTCTTCATATTCTACTTCTCTGTCAGCACTCCATCAGATCAGTGTTCTTCTTAGAGCTGGTTCTAAGTGTGTAGCTCATATTTTCCATGATCCAAAGCTTTATGGACTCCACATAATGTGTAGTGTATGTGTACGCAATTTCATAAGCATTGCATTTTGGAATCTCGAGATATCAACATTTCTCTACTCACGGGTCTAAGTACTGCTATAGCCCATGAAAATCGGGGTGATGATACAACTTGCTAAACACCTTTCTCTTTATGTGGTCCATCATTTTTTATGAAACAAATATTTATTGTTAGCTTACTAAATTAATAAGTGTTCCCCAAAAGGAATCAATTCAGTTGCTACTGTGGCCAGAGAATTGTTCAAAACACTCGAAAGGTGTATGAACATAAATTGCAAGTTTTTCATTCTTGAATCTACTCCAATATATCTATTTTGATTCATCTTTTTGAGAGTGATCTTCTAAGGTACATAGGGTTTCTAATACATCCTTTGGCAAAGTAAGAGGGCCAACTACTTATCCTTGGAGTTTATTTGGCTAGTGTAGTGCAAAGTTTTTGCAGCATCACTTCATCTTTTCCAAGTTCAAATGCATCTTTTCACAAGTTCCCTACTTTCTTGAGTATTTTCCCCATTTTTTGAGTAGCCATAGCTCATGCTCTATTTTATCTATAGGATCTAGCTAGTTGTGAGTGCTCAACAAATTTCCCTCTTCATATGATATCCATTTTCTATAATCTTTGACTTTTTGGAAAGGACATGTAATCCTCTAAAGTTAGATGGAATATGTGTGCATCTATAGTTGAGGAAAGTGAGTAGCCCCTCTTGGAGGCGTTGGTTTTGAGAGTAGAAGCATTGGTTTTGAGAGTAGAAGCATTGATTTTGAGAGTAAAAGCAAGTATTTTGAGTGGGATAACTTGCATTAGGTAGATTGCATATTCTAGTATGAGTGACAAAAAGCTCAGGTTCCTTTCGTACTCCCATCAGGATATAGATTCAAATTGTATTTAGAAGTTCTACTACTTGTCTTCTTGCTTGATCAAGCTCTAAGTGTCAACAAGCGATGTTTGTCCTAAGGTTCGAGCTTGATTTTCAACACTAAATACCTTTTATGTGGTTTCAAAATCGAAAATAAACCACTCAAAAACTGTGTTCAAGGGTATTATTGGGCATCAACCACAATTTATTATGGACCAAAGGTTTTAAGAGATATCCATTTCGCAATTCTCTTGCCTCTTGGGTAATCCTTTGGGATTTGATGTTAACTAATGGGTCAAAGGTGAGACTAGGTATTGACTTAACTTGACAAAAATCCCGTTTACTAGAAAAGAATGAAAATCACCTTTGTGTGTCACCCTATGGTGATAAATATGTTCCTTATAGCATCCATTATCTATTTTCTATTCTGGTCGAGACCTAAAGGTATGAACTCGGATAATTTGGACAGAACTTGTAAAAATCTTCGTTGGACTCGTGATCCCAATAGGAGAGGCACGCCGAAAGATAAAATCTTATATCAAGATCACAAATGAGTGGAAGTGGTCTACTGATATTAGGAAAAACTATTCAATCTAGTTCCTAATCAAGGGAATCATGGTTGTCCGTTCTACAAACTTCCAAGGAGTGACATAGTCATGGATTTAAGGATTTCATTTGTGGAAACACGTTGGGAATAAAGAGAGAAGACTATAGATGAGATTTGAGGACATTAACCTAGTTCGGAGAATGGAATATGAATTTTTGTGCCTACTAACAGACAAAATAAATGTTTGGGTAAATCGAAGTATCTTCTCCTCGTTGGCAATGATTCACCTCCGATACAAGGTAAAAAATTTTACAATGGCAAAAAATTTGATAAAATTCCTCGTTTGAAGAAAATTTTGGATCATAGTATCTCAATGAATAGGAAATGGTCTCTGAATTGTTCGAGGATGAGATGGGATGTTATGTGTCTCTCCCTTTGAGATCCCCTCATTGGGAATAAAAATATTCTTCTAATGTGGGAAATTTTCCACCCAAGAAACTTGACATATGTTAAAGCTAACAAAGTTTGTGAGGCCTCTCCTAGGTGTAAGCATTGCTTAAATGTTAGAAAAGACTTGGGAAACCTCGTCTTTTTGTTCCCAATGATTTTTTTTTAGGGTATGGCAAGGCTCTAGGAGACGTTTGTCTTTACAAATTCAACTCAATAGGAGATAATCATGACTTAAAGATGCAATCCGTTTCTCTTTAGCCTTGTGGAATGAGATGCACGAAGAAGATCTTTGGAAGATTTGCAAACAAAGATACATTGCCAACTTTGGAGACCCTCCAAAAGAGTGGTGAATTGAAAAGAAATTTAGCCTTTTAGGAAGACAAATTTGTATTTGTAATAAGTCCCCTCCCTTTAGACATCATCTCATGTTTGTTCTGGTGAACAATAAGTTCCACAGCGAATGGGGGCCACATGAGGGGGCTGAAAAGGTTATTAACATTGTTTGTTGCTCTCTTTAAAGTTTGGTTTTTTTTTTGAACATCCTTCCATGTATTTGGCATTTCCTTACGCATCGTGGTCGTACCACATTAGAATCGCCAATGTAAGTTTCCCTTCAGGTGATCCTACATGTAACAAGTCTCCTAAACTTGAGTCACAATCTCACATAAAATAATGGGTTTCGACACCACAAGATATAAAGAAGGCAAACAGAGTATACGCAGAACAAGAAGAGAGAGAATTTCATTATCTGTGCAGATTTACAAGTAGTTCTGATCTGCGTTACAAAATCTATCAGATTGCTTCAATGTGAAGCCTCATCCACCCGACCACCCCCGAGCTGATCTCAATCCCAATCTCAATCACAATCACAATCTCAATCCCAATCTCAATCACAATCACAATCTCAATCTCAATCTCAATCTCAATCTCAATCGCAATCTCAATCTCAATCTCAATCTCAATCGCAATTCCAGAAGCCGAAAAACGATCGTAATGACTGTGACCATCATCCTTTTCTATCTCTCAGTCTTCGTCTTTTTGGGATCTCCGCCTTTCGCCAGCGCACGACCAATCACGCCTTCCTAGACCCGCACTTTTAGAATCTGCATGCTCCAAGATAGCGTCTTTTCGCATGTCTCATGCAAGACTTCCGGACCACCCATGCATCTACTTTTCATGTCCACCATCAAGAATCGTACTTGCAAAAATAGAGGTAATCCCTGCAACGCACTCAAACACACGTCAATCACCCAAAAATAACCCATATACCCATGTGCGTTTTCTAAATCTGCGAACATGAATAAGATGAATGAATGAAGGCTTCTCTCTTTTTTTTTTTTAAGTGTTGGAAAACAGCACTTTTCAAAAAACTGTAACTCAAAAACAGTGAGGAATCAGCTTGAGCTTGTGAGAGACAAAAATATTGCGTTCTTAAATCTGTACAATAATGTTAGAGATGCCTCAGGTCCAAATCTGCTTCCAGATATCACTTTCGGGTCCTACAAAATCGAAAATTCTAGAGAGATGAAAAAACATGAAAAATCTCTTCATTAACCTACCTTCATGGAACCAAATGAGACATAAAACATACGAACTACAAAAAATTCAATCAGGTAAAGTTTTTCTACTAAGAATACTCTACCTTTCTCTCATACAACACTTTTTCAGATTCCTTCATCTTCATGCTCGAAATTAACATACAAATTTCATGCGACAACTTTCGAGAGAGAGAATGTATAAACTTATTGCTACAAAATTTTGCAAACATGATCAAAATATCCTAAACATAAATTTCATTATTACCTAC
The DNA here is from genome assembly GCA_020310875.1 of Ceratopteris richardii. Taxonomy (NCBI): domain Eukaryota; kingdom Viridiplantae; phylum Streptophyta; class Polypodiopsida; order Polypodiales; family Pteridaceae; genus Ceratopteris; species Ceratopteris richardii. Next base: position 50,213,907 of record CM035432.1, on the reverse strand, counting down.
ACATCTTTTTGTTTTTTTTTTCAAGGTGGAAAATCAACGTGGCATCTTACAATTCTCCCCCTCTTTAAAGAACTCTATCCTCAGAGTTGGAAAGAAGGATAGTGTTCCATAAACTCATCTAAACCAACCCATGTTGAATCTTCAATAGGATATGCAAACCACTTTACTAAAATTTCCACTATTTCACGATTCCTAAGATGTCTAACTCTCCTATCCAATATAACTTCTGGTTCAAGTTCAAAAGTGGCATCTTCCTTCAACTTAGATTTGTCCTGCAAAACATGATCAGCATTAGGAACATACTTTTTAAGTAATCCAACATGGAAGACTGGATGAATTTTCAAAGTATTAGGTAGGTCAAGTAAATATGCAACAGAACCAATTTTCTTTAAGATTTTGAAAGGACCAGCATAACGAGGAGACAATCGACGATCTTTGCCTGAAATCAGATTTGATTTAGAAGGACTCACTTTCAAAAAAACCAGATCATTTGTTCTAAATTCCAAGGGCCTCTTTTTGAGATCATGATATAATTTCTGACGTTTGTGTGCATCTTTCATGTTTTTCCTTACCTTATTTAGCTCCAAACCCATGTTTTCAAGCATCTGTTTGGATATTTCAACCTGATTCTGTGAATTAAAAAGTGAATGCGGCAGCAAGCAATTATAACCATACATTGCTTCAAAAGGTGTCATCTTAATAGAGGAATGCCATGCACTATTATATGCATACTCAACCAAGGGTAAATATTCAGTCCAATTGTTTTGCTTATCATTCACATACATGCGTCACATATCCTCAAGCACCCTATTAACCCTCTCGGTCTCACCATCGGTTTGAGGATGAAATGTAGTACTCATGCGTAATTTTTATTCCTATGGATTGAAATGTTGCTTTCCAAAAATTAGATGTGAACCTTGCATCCCTATCAGAAATTATACTTTTGGGTATACCATGTAACCTAAAAATTTCTTTTATGAAAAGTTTAGCAACATGCAATGCTGTATCAGTTTTCCTCATGGGAAGAAAATGTGCCATCTTTGTAAGACGGTCCACGACAACAAAGATGGTATCATGCCCACTTCAGGTCACATGCAACTTTGTTATGAAATCCAAATGGATTCCCATTTTTGATCAGGCACATCTAATGGTTGTAACATGCCAAGACTCCTTTTAAATTCGGCCTTAACCTGTTGACATTTCAGACATTCTTCGACATACCTCTTAATATCATATTTCATACCTGGCCAGTAATATGAAGCTTTCACTTTTGCATAAGTTCTAGAAAAACCAGGGTGTGCAGAGAAAGGTGCATCATGACAGTCATGCAGGATCTTTTCTTTCAAAACAAATTCTGAAGAAATACATAAATGAGAATTATAATACAAATCATTATTTCTCAAATGAAATTTTCCCTGAAACATAGAACCTGGATTCATACCCAAAAATTCCAAGATTGCTGCATAAAATAAATCTTCTTTTAATTCTTTTCCAATAGCAAAATTAGAGGATAAAATAGAAATTGAACTGCATAGGGGTTTACGACTCAAAGCATCGGCCACCTTGTTTTCTTTTCTTGCTAAGTATTTAATATCAAAATCATATTCACTTAGCAATTGGATCCATCGTTTTTGTCTATTGTTAAGTAAAGGTTGAGTAAATATGTATTTAAGGCTCTGATGATCTATTCTTAATTCAAACTTTACTCCTAGCAATAAGTGTCTCCAATGTTTAAGTGCATGAACAACTGCAAGAATTTCTAAGTCATGTGTTGTATAATTTAGTTCATGTTTCCTTAATTTCCTTGACTCATAAGCCACTACCCTCCCTTCTTGTGAAAGAACGCATCCGATTTGGCTTCCACTAGCATCACATGCAACAATAAAAGGCTTCCCTAACTCAGGTATCTTTAGCACACAATTTTCGATAACTTTCTGTTTTAATTTGTCAAACGCCCTTTGACACTCATCGTTCCATGTGAACTCTCTATTTTTCTTTGTCAATTCTGTAAGAGGATTTGCAATTCAAGAAAACTCCCTAATGTGTGCCCTCTCATATTGTGCCAAACCAAGGAAGCTTCTCACATCCCTCACACATTTGGGTGTAGGCCAGTCAACTATGCTTTTAACTTTCTCAATGAATCCCTTCCTTAGAAACAACTCTCCCCAAATAAGTCACTTCCCCTTTTGCAAAAAAACATTTACCCATCTTACCATATAGTTTATGCTCTCTTAGTTTTTGTAAAGTCTTCCTGAGATGCAATGCATGTTCATCATCATCCTTAGAATACACAAAAATATCGTCAAGAAAAACTAATATAAATTCATCGAGATATTCATGAAACACATTATTCATCAAACACATAAATGTTGCAGGAGCATTTGTTAATCCAAAAGGCAAAACTATGAACTTGTAATGACCATATCATGTTCTAAAAGTGGTTTTGGGTATGTCCTCAGACTTTACTCTAATTTGATGATATCCCGATCTTAAGTCAATTTTAGTGAATACTGTGGCACCACTCAATTGACTCAGCAGTTCATCTATGTGTGGCAGTGGATACTTGTTCTTAGTGGTTTTCTTGTTCAATCTCCTATAGTCAATACAAAGTCTGTATGAACCATCTTTCTTTTTCTGAAACAAAACAGGTGCTCCCCAAGGTGAAACACTAGGTCTTATCAACTCCTTCTTCAATAGATCATCCAATTGGAGCTTCAACTCTTTCAATTCATCAATATTGCACCTATAAGGTGCTCTAGAATAAGGCTCACTTCCTGGATAAAGGTCTATAGCATGGTCAATTTTCCTAGGAGGAGGCATGCTGGGTAGATCATCAGGAAATACATCTGCGTACTCATCTAAAAGTTTTTTAACATATTCCGGTATTTCCTCTTCTTTCTTCTTCTCCTGAAGGTCATGCACATAAACCAAATATGTCTCACAACCTTGTCGAATACCCCTAATCAACTTTATTGCAGAAATAGGAGAAAAACTTGAATTACACTTGCCTGCAAGACGATGTTCCTTCCCTTCTATTTTCAAAGTAAGGATCCCGCTTTCACAATCAATCACGACACTGTTATGAACTAACCAGTCCATTCTGATGATTACATCACATTCTCTCATTTCAATTACATGGAAGGTACCCAAAAACTTATGTTCTCCTAACATAAAATCAAGATTCTCAATACAGCCTCGAGTATAGTGTATCCTACCATTAGCCATCTGTACAGGTCTTTTAGTCCGCATCTCAATATGCAACCCTAAAGCTTCTGCCATCTTAAGTGAAAGGAAACAATTTGTACTACCCGAATCAATCAAGAAACTAACCTTAGGTGAGGATATGTCCCCCATAATCCTAATCACCGATGCCCTTGAATGAGAAGAAGTTTTCATGCATTGAAGTCTAGGGCTAGAACACTTACCTTGATCAACCGCTTCCTCAATTGTCATGTTTTCTTCTTGTAGATGAGCTATCTTCGCTTGCATAGAACGGTTGATGGCCTTGTTTGGACATTCAAAAGTGCGATGTCCTTGTTCTCCACATCGAAAACAAAGTCCCAGCCTCTTAGCCCGCTCCAGGAAACCAGAATCACGTTGCCAGTGCATAACTTCTTGCTTCTTAGGTGTATCCGTTTGCTTCGGCTTTGGTCTTCCTCCTTGACCGTTAATAGAGTTAGTCGATCTCTGTCCATTTTGATTTATTGAAATAGGTATTGGGGGTCGATGTCCTATTGAAATAAACCTTGATTTGAATGCCTTTTTCGTGGTAAACTTCTCCATCTTCTCAAAGTTTTCTGCTTTTGCAACCGCATCAAGAAAATCTACACATCCGGACTCCTTTACTTGATAGCGAAGCTCTTCCCGCAAACCCTCAATAAACTTGCTTTTCAGCGCATCTCCAGAAACTTCTAGTGCATACTTATGTAAACACAAAAATTTATCCTTGTATTCTTCAATAGACAAGTTATATCTATCATCCTCATGCTGCTTGAAAGAGTAGAATTCCATTTTCTTTTCCATCCGATAATGTGGAGAACAATAACGATTCTCTGCTTGCTCTCGAAATTCTTTCCAAAGGATCGGACCTTCACGTGTTCTTGTCTGTATATAAGATTTCCATCACAGTTTTACGACTCCTCGCAGATGCAGAATTGCCACCTTTGCTTTTGATTCCTCACTAAATATGCGCAGGTCAAAGAAATCTTCAAGTTCCTCAATCCATGCTTCAAGATCCTCTCCAGTTTTCTTCTCACCATCAAATTCATTTAATTTTGCTCTTTTGAACACTTGCTTGAGTGCACATTCACCTGCATCATCGTCCTCTTCAAGTTCACGTTGCCGTCTAGCTCTACGTGCGTTTGATGTGCCCGCACCATTACCACCTTCAGCATTGAGGTCCATGCAAGCATTTGCAATAGCCTCTTTTTGTTTGTTGGATCTTTCTTTATGTAATTCTGCATTCAATCTACGGATAAGCTCCTCTTGTTCTTCTATCTTCTTCTTAAAAGCCTGCATCTTGTCCCGGAATCCAACTCTACTCTGATACCACTTGTAACAAGTCTCCTAAACTTGAGTCACAATCTCACACAGAATAATGGGTTTCGATACCACAAGATATAAAGAAGGAAAACAGAGTATACACAGAACAAGAAGAGAGAGAATTTTATTATCTGTGCAGATTTACAAGTAGTTCTGATCTACGTTACAAAATCTATCAGATTGCTTCAATGTGAAGCCTCATCCACCCGACCACCACCGAGCTGATCTCAATCCCAATATCAATCACAATCACATCTCAATCCCAATCTCAATCACAATCACAATCTCAATCTCAATCTCAATCTCAATCTCAATCGCAATCTCAATCTCAACCTCAATCTCAATCGCAATTCCAAAAGCCCAAAAACGATCGTAATGATTGTACGACCATCATCCTTTTCTATCTCTCAGTCTTCGTCTTTTTGGGATCTCCGCCTTTCGCCAGCGCACGACCAATCACTCCTTCCTAGACCCGCACTTTTAGAATCTGCATGCTCCAAGATAGCGTCTTTTCGCATGTCTCATGCAAGACTTCCGGACCATCCATGCATCTACTTTTCATGTCCACCATCAAGAATCGTACCTGCAAAAATAGAGGTAATCCCTGCAACGCACTCACACACACGTCAATCACCCAAAAATAACCCATATACCCATGTGCGTTTTCTAAATCCGCGAACATGAATAAGATGAATGAATGAAGGCTTCTCTTTTTTTTTTTTTAAGTGTTGGAAAACGGCACTTTTCAAAACCCTGTAACTCAAAAACAGTGAGGAATCAGCTTGAGCTTGTGATTGACAAAAATATTCAGTTCTTAAATCTGTACAATAATGTTAGAGACGCCTCAGGTCCAAATCTGGTTCCAGATATCAATTTTGGGTCCTGCAAAATTGAAAATTCTAGAGAGATGAAAAAACATGAAAAATCTCTTCATTAACCTATCTTCATGGAACCAAATGAGACATAAAACATAGGAACTACAAAAAATTCAATCAAGTAAAGCTTTTCTACTAAGAATACTCTACCTTTCTCTCATACAACACTTTTTCAGATTCCTTCATCTTCATGCTCGAAATTAACATACAAATTTCATGCGACAACTTTCTAGAGAGAGAATGTAAAAACTTATTGCTATAAAATTTTGCAGACATGATCAAAATATCCTAAACATAAAATTTCATTATTACCTACACATCGTTTTTTTTTCCAGGTGGAAAATCAATGTGGCATCTTACAATTCTCCCCCTCTTTAAAGAACTCTGTCCTCAAAGTTGGAAAGAAGGATAATGTTC